>JAVDPK010000498.1:170333-187599 GCA_034780415.1 Cichlasoma orientale | reverse complement strand
ATTTCACAAAAAACAAATTAATTAGAACCAAGATAAAATCCCAAAACCCACACAGTTACAGGCCAAAAGCTTGTTTAAACAGATGGGTTTTTAAACGTGATTTAAAAAGAGATAAACTGTTTGTGGCCTTTAGAGTGACATTTTTAACATGACATTTTAACAACTTATTTAAAGGCATTTCCTTTTTTTCTGTTATATTATCTGTTGTTTCCTGGCACGGGAAATCATTAAAACTCCCAAATTACCACAGCATTCATGCCCATGATGAGTGGATGGAAACTTCTGACCTCAGCTGTACTCTCTATGATGTCACTGTTGAAACCTTGTGGTTATGAGAGGCAGCCAATGAGAAGAAAGTTCACTTTCTTCTCATTGGCTCCACTCCCTTTAAGGGAGTGGAGCTAAAACAGCCCAGAATAAGTTTAATTCAGTGTCATTTATATAGTCAGGGTTAGTGTTAGGGTTAGTCTCAACAAGCAAGTGTTTGGTGACTGCAGTAGTGTATAATCAACATACACTGCTCAAACTAATTAAAGGAACACTTTGAAAACACATCAGATCTCAATGGGAATAAAAATCCTGCTGATATCTCCCCAGATATGGACTGGGTAACATGTTAGGAATGAAAGGTTGCCAATTGTTTGATGGAAATGAACCTACAGAGGCTGAACTCAAAGACACTCCAAAAATTAAAGAGAAAAAATGGTGCGGCAGGCTGGAACATTTAGCACTAGGCCGGGCATTGTCGTGCTCCAGGAGGAACCCAGGACCCACTGCACCAAGAGGAACCCAGGACCCACTGCTCCAGGAGGAACCCAGGACCCACTGCACCAAGAAGAACCCAGGACCCACTGCACCAGGAGGAACCCAGGACCCACTGCTCCAGGAGGAACCCAGGACCTACTGCACCAGGAGGAACCCAGGACCCACTGCTCCAGGAGGAACCCAGGACCCACTGCACCAGCGTGGGGTCTGACAGGTCCAAGGATATCATCCTGATACCTGATGGCAGTCAGGGTGCCTTTGCCTAGCCTGTAGAGGTCTGTGTCCATCCATGGATATGCCTACCCAGGCTCCATGGTACCGGGCAGTGAGCACAGCGCCCACTAGAGGACGTCGGGCCCTCAGACCCCCCTCATGAAGTCTGTTTCTGATTGTTTGGTCAGAGAAGTTCACACCAGTGGCTGCTGGAGATCATTGCTCTGCAGAGCTCATCCTGTTCCTCCTTGCTCAAAGGATCAGATACCGGTCCTGCTGATGGGTTACGGACCTTCTACGGCCCTGTCCAGCTCTCCTGAGTAGCCACCTGTCTCCTGGAATCTCCTCCGTGCTCTGAGACTGTGCTGGGAGACACAGCAAACCTTCACCTGTAAACCATCCTGTTTGTGGGGTGTCTCATTGTTGCCCCTCTAGTGCACCTGTTGGTAATTTGATGAACACCAAAGCAGCTGAAACTGATGAACCCCCCCCCACCCCCCCACCCTCTGATACTGACTGACCACATCAGTATCACAGAGGTTTAATGACTCACGCTGAACTCTGATTAAAGGGGTCCTTTCATTTTTTTGAGCTGTGCATATTTAAGGTGCCTAAATGATATAATAATAGGAAACTAAAGCTTTAAAATGAATCATATGGCGTGACATATATATTTACATGCAAAATATAGAGGCGTAAATGTAGAAGGCAGGATTACAAAGAAATACATTAAGTACAATTATATTTGTCCTGTACTTCAGTAAAGTACTTGAGTAAATGTACTCATTTACATTTCAATTCTGCTCCCATCCAGTGACAGCAGGGATAGGACCGGTCTCTAATTTTATAAACTTTGAAACTGAAGTGCTTTATTAGGATAATTATTAGGATAATATGATGATAATGTGATGCTATGTGGTCTTTTGGATATGATCAGGAAATTCTGGATGTAACAGGCAGCCAGTGAAGGAGAAATATGAGGAAAATCTGGATTATTTCTGATCTGTGAACTGTGTACAGATAATTTAGTCCAGGAATAAAAATAATGGGAATAATAGGTCCAGATCAATGAATACTTATCTGTGTGACAGTTAAAAATGAAGCACTGCAGTGTAAAAAATCTAAAACCTTATCATCTGAACACCTTTAAGACTACAAGGTCCTGTTTAAAATATAGTGTTTTTTAGCTATGTTGGAACAAATAAAAACATTATTGGACGGGACTCAGAGTCCGGCTTTCTCTCTGTTTGTTCTTCAGTGCTCCTGGACTACATGAAGGATCAGCAAGAGAAAACCAATGCCATGCTGAGACAGTTTGAACATATTAAAGTCAATGTGGAAAAAGTCGTGGACTTGTGTGAGTACAACATATTTGTAGCAGGTCAAAGTGGACAGTGCTCCTGATTTCTTTATTTTGTTGCATATTTTGCACATTTGTCCTCATCAAAGTTAACCCGAGGAAATACAAAATGCAGTTTTTAAATGATGATTTCATTTATTAAAAGGAAAAAATGACACAAGGCCTACCTGCCCCCTGAACCTGATACCTGACTGCTCCCCCCTCAGCAGCAGGAACTGCACTCAGGTGTTTGTGGTAACTGGCAGTTTGTTTGTCATCACTGTGGAGGAACTTTGGCCCACTCTGCTGTGCACGATTGTTTGAATTCAGCCACATTGGAGGCTTTCCCAGCATGAACGGCCTGTTTAAGGTCAAAGCGTCTCAGTCTGATTTAAGTCCACACTTTGACTCGGCCGCTCCAGAACCTTCATTTGGTTTGAGCCACTCAGGACATCTGAAACATGTAAGTGTGGCAAAAATGCAACAAAATAAGAACTCAGGAAGGGGGCGGATACTTTTTCAGTGCACTGTGGCTGTTTTTGGAAATGTGTCATTTGTAATGTGTGTATTTTTGCAGTGGATAAGCCCAGCATCACTAGTGTGGACAGCCGAATGATTAGACCACAGGAGCTGAAGTATGACTATCCCAAAAAGCCCTTCATGAAAACAGCGACCACAGAGGTGTACAAAGGAGAATATCATGGATTCACAGTGGCCATCAAAAGATACATCGACCCTGTGAACACCAGCCCCGGGTCTGTGCCAGCGTTCAGCTCCATTCTGAGATACCTCACGTTAGATAAGCAGTTTTTTATTGTCAGAAGCTGCCACTGTACCAGTGATGCTAAACCTAAATTTGAGCTCAGATGTGAGGATGCTGTTGTGTATTAACATGCGTATGCACTCGACCTGCTGTATTCATTGTCCTCCTAAAGATTTTTTCCGTATGCAGAAAGGTGAGGTCTATTTTCAACAAGGAAGTTGACACCATGAAGCGCTTTGAGTCGCCCAACATCCTGCGAATGTTTGGTATCAGTATCCAGGATGAGAACGGTGAGTGGAATGTAGCAGGTCAGGAACCTGGCAACCCAGAGGTGGCAATAAACTACTTAGATAGTGTTGCAGGTAGAAGACACCGACTGTATGCGGCAGCAGGGATAATAAGGGATGGGTGAACTCAAGCAAGACAGTGCGCTTGTTTGACAAAGCATGCAATGAAGACTGAATCATTTTTGTTGGCCCGTGATCTGTTAAAAAAAAAAAAACACAAGGAAGTGCAGCACATTAAAAAGATGAGAGCCTCATCCAGCATAGGAGACACTTAATAAGCAGATAATGAAGGTGCATCAGAGAACAAAGGAGAGAAGTAAAAACAGGGAAAGCCACATGAAGAGCTACAGCCATGTGAAAAGACTGCTGTGGTCCCTGGATGCTGGACCCAGGCTTTTGAGTTTGTGGGATATTTAGGGTTTCTTTGGCTTTGTACCTTTGTGTTGTTGTGCCTTAATCCCTGGCTTAGCTTTTGTTGATTATAGGTAAGTTTGTTCCCTTTTGTATTCCCTTCCCATTCCCTCAGTCTTGTCTCTGTCAGATTCACGTGTGAGTCTGTCAACTGTTACTTCCTGTTTTACTTTGGTGGTCTTTTGTCTCTTGATTTTGTATCTAGTTTAACTTCCCTCATCTCGCCCTCTGCGATTCATTCCAGCTCCCTTCATGTGTATATATGGGTTCAGCCTTCCTTTGTGCTTTGTCACGTGCTCCTTGATGGCTGTGTCCTTCCTCATAGTGGGTTTTCCTAGAAGTCTTAGTTTGGAGATATTTGTTCCTGATCTGCTCACGTTTGTGTTTAGTAAGCATTCAACAATCAAGCTGCTCTGAGTTTACGTCTTGTCTTCCTAGTCCTGCATTTTGGGTCCACGCTGTCGGCCACACAGCCAAGTTTTCCCAGGACTCCACACAGTCCTGGGAAAACTTTCAGGAAAGTACCTGTAAAAATGAAACAGGAAGTAAAATGAAGCAATATTCAAAATCACAGAGGAAGTGAGAACTGGCGATTACAGCAGAAGTCACAGATAAATACACAGACAGTTATGAACTTGTAATGACCTGTCCTGTGACTGCCTGCAGGACCCAACCCTCAGTTCTTCATCATCATGGAGTACTGCGAGAAAGGAAGTCTTCGCCAGGTTCTGGACTCTGACTGCAGGCTGTCCTGGGTCAGGAAAGCTCGTATGTGTTTGGATGCAGCACAGGGACTCTATCGGTCAGTCTGTCTGCTTCACTGACAAATTATACAAATGTGCAGATTCACAAAAAAACTCTCAGAAAACAAGTTACAAAGAAAGTAAAGTGAACTGCGGCTGGATGACCAAGTTTAATTTAAACACCGACCACTGTGTGTTTGACAAAAGGCCACTTTGTGAATGTGGAGTTTATGTACTAATGTTTTGAACTGTTGTATCTCAGACTGCACAACACAGAAGAAAAATCGAAGGTTCACGGGTGCATCAACAGCAGCAAGTTCCTGGTGGCTGAAGGCTACACTGTCAAGGTACTGATGCAGTGCATGCTGGGAATCCTTCCAGCCCGGACTGAACAGCTGACCTTCTTCTTCTTCTTCTTTTCAGCTGGGAGGTTTTGAGTTGGCGAAAACAGAAACGTCGCTGAAAAAGGTGAAACAAACAAAGGAGAGCGCAGTCAGGTCCCTGTGCTACTTCTCCCCCGAGACGCTCAACAACATCAACCATCCCTACAGCAAAGAGTGCGAGATTTACAGGTGAACACCAGCCTGGGCTCTGTGGCCACTCACACTAGCAGAACATGTCATCATCAAAGCAATTTTAATATCACACAGAGTTAACCCGAGTAAATACAGAATACAGTTTTTAAATGATGATTTCATTCATTAAGAGAACTAAGCTCTCCAAAGCACCTGTGTGAGAAAGTCATTGCTCCTGAACCTGATACCTGACTGCTCCCCCCTCAGCAGCAGGAACTGCACTCAGGTGTTTGTGGTAACTGGCAGTTTGTTTGTCATCACTGTGGAGGAACTTTGGCCCACTCTTCTGTGCACGGTTGTTTGAATTCAGCCACATTGGAGGCTTTCCCAGCATGAACGGCCTGTTTAAGGTCAAAGCGTCTCAGTCTGATTTAAGTCCACACTTTGACTCGGCCGCTCCAGAACCTTCATTTAGTTTGAGCCACTCAGAGGTGGACCCGCTGCTGTGTTTCTGATCATCGTCCCGCTGCGTGACCCGAGCGAGCTGAAATTCATGCTCTGAAGCTCCTCCTTTTCCGTGGAGGGTACCGCTCCTTGTGGCTGTTGGTCATCTCATAGCCAAGCATCTCAAGGATCACTGCTGCTATGGTCCAGATCAGCTGGTTGGTTCCGGTGATGGTCGAAGTAGGGATTGGCTGTTGTGCTGCATTCACATCTTCTGGTAGACTTTCAGAGGGTCCTTCTTGTAGTCTTGGTAATCGGCCACGGAGGGAGCAGGACTCCAGCTCAGCCATATCCCCGTCAGTCTCTAGGTGTGATAGCAGTTACTTCTTGCAGATGTTGGAACTCTGAGCTACCATTTGTTCCGATGTTAGTCTGGGTGTTGGGTTTCAAAGAATCCATGTCAGTGAAACCTGTTTCACTGGAGTTACACGTGTAGTAGCATTTCAACAGTTCCCAAATCTCATCTCGTATCCACTTGCATCGTATCCTTATTCCAGTAACCCGCTTATCCTCACCCCCTGACCCGGACCTGACAGTAACAGGACAGCATTTTGGTTTCCGTGGTAGCTCCAAGTATTTCTGCAGGTTTCTGCAGGTAGCTGAAAAGCATGACTATGGAAACTCTATCCCACAAAATAAAAAGGCAATGACGGGGAGTTACAGAAACTGAAAAGAAACTTAAGACGGCCACTTACAGAATAAAATCCTTCCTGTTTAAATTGTCTTTCAGCTTTGGAATCGTCCTGTGGGAAGTTGCAACCCGTCAGAAACCTTTTGAAGGTTTGTATCTGATTCAGAGACGTGTACAGAGCACATGATACAAAGCAAATATTACACTTTAATTAACATCCTGCAGAACAAAACTCAGATCACAGATGCAAACTTTAAAGTGGACGTCAGTGATTGTGGTGATTCTTAAAGCTGAACAGGCTGTAAAACATGCAAACAGCGTGCTGATTAGTTTGTCTTCACTACAATAATTCTGCTTTTAGCTTTCGCACCATAAACAGTGCAGTTATGCTCCTGGGAGACTCCTTAATTCTGCAGGTGTTTGGACATTAACTGAAGTCTTGGTCAAAATAAATCAGTGGGTCACAGAAATCAGAACAATTAGCTTTATGGGAGACATTAGCATGTGGATCAAAAGTTATGCTAATTTATCAGTTAGCTGTGAGAAAAACACCACCAGCACAGCCGAAACTGCAACTAAGCTAAGCTTTGGAGTCCTCTCCATCTCCTGCTGCGCCTGAGGTGTCCTCACATGTCTTCTAGGTTTCTCAAATGAAGACTTTCATAAGAAATTATGTGAAGAAAAGTATCAAGAGCCGCTTCCTAATGACTGTCCTGCAAAACTGGGACAGCTGATCAACGAGTGCCGGGACTTCGACAGCTTCCAGAGACCCTCAGCGGGAGGTAAATGACAATCACTATCATCAATCATTTCTGTGCCTGTGAGGTTTCAGCTCATAACTACATTTGAACATTTTCTCTTCTGCAGTGCTGGTGGATAGATTGCGCAGTGTGGTGGCACAATTAGAGGACCAATGAAACTCTGCCTCTCATCCTCAGGAGAGGAAACACAACTTTTCATAAAACTGATTTTTAACTGAAACATACAGTTCCAGTCCTGAAAAAACAAGCTCACAATTGCACAATTTAATTTATGCGACAAATTAAAAAAGTGAAAACAAGGCAAAATGTTTGATTCTTCGTGTTTTGCTTTGATAACAGCTTTATATCCACTTCATTCTCTTCATTCTTCATGAGTTTATCAGTTGGAGGGTTTCCATGCTGAACACTTACTGGCTACTGTTCCAGTCTGCTGCTAAACTTCAGTCTACGTACGTACAGTCTCATACTGTAGGTTGCATTTATACAGTCTATATGCACACTGTCTCGTTTGGGTTTAGATTAGGTGGGTGTGGACAGCAGAGGCAGACCTGTAGGCTCAAGATTAAAACTTAAAACACAAACGCAGAAATGTGCATATGCATTGTTTTCATCAGATTTATAATGCCTGTGAATAAAAGCTGTCTTTCACCACTGTGAGGCCACCCACTGGTTTCTGGACTTTGCATTTTGGTCAATAACGTGTTGCTGTTAGAATTTCAATCTTCTTGGATGTGCTGCGGCACACAGACAGCCTTATTATTAATCAAAAACTCAATGAAAAGCTTCAAAAGGCACCGACATTGCAAAAACATCCAGTTCAGTTTGGTAAGGTCTCTGACCTGAACAGTAGCTACAATGTGGCCACACCCCTGATTAAAAAAACAAAGAAAACTCTGTGATATTGTGAAATTGTGTTTAATGATAAACCGAGACAGGCACGAAAAGGCATCAGTAATTCATGTAAACCAAATTTTTTGTCAGATAATTCATTTTAAAAAAGTCTCCCAAAGGCGCCAGCAGCACAGAAACAGCACAAAGGTCCTCTCCAGCTGTTAGCCGGGAGCGTGCTCTGGATAAACCTCCTTTCTGGCTCTAGTAACAGCTATAATTTATAGAACCAACATCATATTGTATTCAATAAGGCCTAAAATTAGACTCAGGCTATAAAGGTATCTTGAAAGTGCTGACGGAGGCCACAGAGAAAAGGAGCTGAGGACAGTTTTCCCGTAGAGCGCCTCACAGCGGACGATCGTCTGCTGCCCGGCAGAGAATCATCTTCGCTACAAACGATCTTGGGCAGTGACGTCGCGGCAGGATGGAGCGGGCGGAGCGGACTGGCGCCGGGAGATTCGAGCCCGACGGCGGGTCTGCAGCACTGTATTAACCGCTCTGTGAAGTGGAAGTAACCCGTGAACACACGGCAGCAGGACCATTTGGATTTACTTCTTTGACTTGCTGCTGTCATGCCGTTAGCTCGTGAGGAGATCAGCAGCTGGTAAACGCTCACAGGTAAGTGTTCGCTCCTCACCGCGCCGCTGCAGCTCACTAACCCGGGCACAGCGCAGCCAAGTTGGCTAGCAGCGCCAAGAACGAGCCTACCATCGTTTCCATTCCTTTTTGCGGTTTTTATACTTGTAACATCATAGTCAGCATTACCTGTAGTGATGTTTGTAATCTCTAAAGAAGAGTAAAGAAATGCATCAAAGCGTTTTTGCTGGTTTTTTTCCCCTTTAAAGGCTAGCTAACCTTAGCCTCATGGTTATCAGGAGGTAAAACGGTAAAAACAACAAGTGTCCTCTCCGGCCGTCCTTGGATAACGCTGCTGTTGTTCTAATAAGCGACATTAAAAGTGAAGCTGGCCAAAGGTTGAACTGCAGCGACTTTTGACAGCTTTCTTGCTCGGAGGCCGCGGTGACCTCGGGCTGTAGTTCGGGGCTCAGCCGAAGAACGAGCCTGCGTCCCCGGAACGCGGCGACAAGCAGCGGCAGTTCAAGGAGCAGCTGCTGGTTAGCATTTGGCTGCTTTACCTGCAGGATGTGCACAATTTACCTTTGCGCTGCGCAGTAAAATCAGTTCACTTTATTTATATAGCACATTTAAAACCACAGGAGGTGACCAAATCACAAATTATAGCTCCAAATCATAACAGTCGCATCGAGGTGCTTTATATTGTAAGGTACAATAATACAGAGAAAACCCAACAATCAAACTACCCCCTATGAGCAAGCACTTGGCGACAATGGGAATAAAAAACTCCCTTGTAACAGGAAGAAGCCTCTGGCAGAACCAGGCTCAGGGAGCGGCAGTCATCTGCTGGTTGGGGGTGAGGGGAGAGAGACAGGACAAAAGACACACTGTGGAAGAGAGCCAGAGATTAATAATAACTCCACTGTCTCCATGCAGACCCCACGAATGGAAACAGGTGTTCTGGCCTTCCTCGTGTCCACAACCAGCTCCTTTGGTCTTTGCCACTTTAAGCTGCAGATGGTTCTGCCCACACTACATAACAAAGTTGTCCAGCAGCGCCCCGTACTCCCCCCTCATCACTCTCACTGCTGCAGAAAACCTCTGGAGGTAAGGTGTAGAGGGTGAAGAAACAGGGAGACGATGGTCCCTGCAGGGGTCCTGCCGTACTGACCACAGTGTCTGACACACAGTGCCTCAGGTGAACTATCCAGGTCACCGGGGAGGTGTCCACCTCCCTTATCTTATAGGCGGTTAAGCTTATTACGCAGTAGAGCTGGCCTGATGGCATTGAAGGCACTGGAGAAATTTAAAAAAAATGTGGCTTTGACAGCACTCGCTGGCTTGCCCAGGTGGGTGTAGACATGGTTGAGCAGGTGGAGAATGGCATACTGAAGTAGGTCCAACAGTGGGCTGATACTGGGCTGGAGCTGGTCCAGGGTGAGGCCCACGGGTCTGTAGTAGGGCCACTGGGACATGATGTGTTGGGCAAAGCCACAGGGACCTGTGGAGAGTACAGTAAGTGTGGGAGTCAACAGGGAGGAGGTGTGAAAGGGGGAGGCTGAGTGATTTATCTCACTGGCCATGTCCACACTGCCTTCAACCCCTCTTGCTGCTTGGTCTCCCCCCACTCCTTTATTTTTCCTTGGCCTTCCTCGATTGATGTCTTCACATCCCTTTGACTTGTTCTCACTTCCTCCTTGTTGCCCAGAGGCTGTTTTCGTTGTGTTAAACGAGGCCTTTGTCACACTTGTTGTGTGAGTAACACTTCACAGTCTCGTGTGAATTCTGTGAGCCCAATGTCCCGTCCAGCTCTGCAGAGCCATAAAGGTTCCTCTCACCATCTCCTCACCGTCTGTCTCTCACTCCCAGACTGCAAACAAGCATTTCAAAGAAACCTGCACGTGAAAATATTGGCTTTTCTAAGGCAAAGCCACATCAGGCCACAAATTATAATCAGAATTATTTTGTTCAAAACTGGGATCATGATTACTTTGGAATAAAAATAGTGGATTTATTAAGATTTAAAAAGAAGAGTAATTGTGTCTGTATTTTAAGATGTTTTCCTTGAACTTGTGTAGTTTTCAAGAGCTGCACAGTTCAGCAGTCTCACAGCTTCAGGGAAGAAGCTGCTCCTCAGTCTGGGGGTCCTGCTCTTGATGCTCCTCAACCTCCTGGCTGTGTGGGGTCCTACAGGATGCAGGGGGCCCTTTTCCTGCATCTGGATGTGTAAATATCCGTGGTGATAAACTACACAGATAAATGAATGTGATGTGGACTAAACCTTAAAGCCTGTTGGGGCGTGAATTCAGACTTTTATGGAGGGACAGAAGTAAAGAAATGTGATATGCTGGACGGTGAAGCGAGAGCAATATTGCAAACATGTCTCTCATCACTGAGGTCAGTGTTGTTCGGGTCACTGTGTCCTGAATAACGTCACGGTTCTATATTACTGGTTACCTGCAGTTACTGTACGATCCTGAAATATATGACTTTTTTTTCTGGCTTAAACGGGCTTATGGATGTGTTTATGCACACGACCCTGATTAGTCTGCATGTAGATCCTGACTAAACAGAAGTTTATGCATTTTTTGGCCATTTGATAAACATGATGCTGCCCTGCAGATGGAGGCCATGGAGGTAGACGCTCCTATGGAGCTGCAACCAGAGGGTGGCGCTGCAGGTTCGGCTGAGAACGCCAATGCTCCGCTCATCATCGCAGACTCTGGCAGCAGCACCGAAGTGGATGAAGATGATGATGATGATGGCAGCACAGAGGGACAGGCGGAGGCTCAAGCTCCTCCAAGGCTTCCTGCCACTTGGGCGTTTAGTCAGAGGGCGGTGGGTGGGGCTACATCTACACCACCCATCCGGAGGAGAGTCAGGTAAGCTGGACTGCACAGAACAGACTTCATGTATCCTTTGCGTCTTTCATAAAGGTGATAAAACAATGACTGTGCTGCAGACAGGGCCTCAGAGTACACTATCCGAGCCAGACTGCAGCGCCCTCCAGAGGCTTTCCAGACTTCCTGCTGCGAGCGCCGGCTGCCAGCGCGGCAGAGCCGGAGTCCGGCAGCACCACCGAGATCAGCGAGTCCGAGGATGAGGCAGAGGCGGATGAAGAAAGCACGGCTGCTGCTGCAGACGCCATCGACCCCGCCCCACTGGCGGGTTCTGACCTCAGCGTTGCTGTCCAAACCGCTCAACCGCAGGATGCCAGTACGACCAGTGAGTCTGGCCTGAATGCACTTGGCATCATCTAAATGACCCTAATTAGGACTTTGTTATCAAGCAGCACCTGGGTTTATACTTTATGGTAACTTCTGAGCATCCAGAATGACTTTTGTCTCTGTTCAGACTCCAGTGCAGCTGCAGACGCTGACAGGGCAGAAGCTCAAATTCAGGCTGTTCAGGTAACTTTCTGCTTTCCCCTTCTGCTCTTTGCACATGGACACTCTTTACTTTTTATAGATTAAAAAATAGTTTTTAACAGAAACCGGCAGAGTAGTTATCAGTTACATGGAGACAGCAAAAGTTAAAGGCACCGACCCTGGGGTCCCAGCCCTCGCCTACTGTGGAGGGTAAATACGCACTCTGTGAACTTCCAGTTACCAGGTGTTTCCTAAACTAGTCTCACCTGTCCTCATTCTTGTCTCTATTGTTTCTGTCAATGTATGTTCAGCTGATTCAGTAAACATGATTCTGACTAGTATCTGGGATTGAGAGAGGCTGTGCTTTAGGAGACAAAGGAGGAGCAGGGATGGTGGGTTGTGCTTGTATAACTCGGTCATGTAATTTGGGGACGGGAATGCTGAGATTTGTATTTAGGAATAAGAGTTTTTCCACACACGTTAGTACCGAATATCATGATATCAGGTTCTGTTTACAAATAAAGATGGATGAATGTGTGTTGTTATTGAGCAGAGTGCTGGGAAAACATGGCATTAACTGGGTGTGTTTGTGTAACTGCTGCTTTTGTGTCAATGTTGATGCGACAGCGTCCGTCATCGTGTTGAAAGGACGAGCACGAGATTGCAGCAAAGGTTGTCTTTGATTCATAACTCAGCAGTAACTGTTGGCCATAACGGCGCTAAACCTGTGCGAGTGTGAACCTGACTGACTGCCTCGCTCCTTCACTCGTAACCCGCGAATCACCTGAACCAGTCGGCTGATTCATCCCGAGAACGAAGCAGTCGCTGCTTCAGACGTCACGTGATTTATTTTTTTTCGTCCTGAAGCTTCGAAGCAGCGGTTCTCTGGAGTTGTAAGCCCAGGGTTCGAAGCACGTATCGGAGCTTCAGTTTCACACTCTCGTCACTGAAGCGGTCCTCAATTGCAGTGGAAACACAACAAGACCGTGGCAGGTTGAGTCGAGCCGCGCTGAGTAGGTACTAATGGAAACGCGGCAAAAGAAAAGGTCCAGCTGTTGTCATCAGCCTCGGCAGCAGCTGTTCCACGCAAACTTGAACGTTGGCCATAACTCGAGAACCATGTTCAGATCCACACCATAGATGCTGTTCGAGGATCCTCAAACTTCACACACTCGTTCACTGACTTCACTGTAATAGCGCTTGAGTCGGTGCATCAACTCAGGTCTGAGGCTCTGCTGCACTTCTGTGTAATACCTCTGTAATACACAGCAAGTTACTGTAACCTTTCTTTGAGCCTCTGGAGTCTGTAAGGCTGAAAGGAAAGCCGCCCTGGCTGCTAAAGTTACATTTTGCTGAGGATAATTACCTAATCATAATTAACCTGTGGCTCCTCCCTGCTCGCAGGCATCCCCGGCAGCTGCGCCTCCGGTCCAGGTGCCTCCCAGCGAGGAGAGCGAAGGCGACACCTGCACCATCTGCTTTGAAGTGTGGACCACGGCCGGGGAGCACAGGCTTGCCGCCTTGCGGTGCGGTCACCTGTTCGGTTACACCTGTATCCAGCGCTGGCTGAAAGCTCAGAGCCCATCTGCTAAATGCCCGCAGGTGAGAAGGAAGCGAGGTCTCGTGGACCACAGGTGGAAGACTGAAAGGTAAAATGTGTTTTTTCTGTAATTGTAGTGCAACAAGAAAGCAAAGCGCTCGGACATCGTGCTCCTGTATGCGCCGAAACTGAGAGCGCTGGACAACTCCGAGCAGGAGAGCTTAAAGAAGTGAGTGATCGTCTCTCTGCTTCAGCTGAGCTAACGAGGGCGGCGGCTTCCTTTCAGCGGGGTCAATCCTCAGCAAGTCCTGTTTTTATACACCAGTCATGTTGGACAGAGCAACTAAAAACACAGCAAACCAGCTCTAATAACTGTAGTTTCACTGTTTTTAGTTTTATTTGCAACATCTTTCATCTTATTCCCAAGAATCTGCACTAATTGTGACTTTTTGGTGACTTGTAATCTTCCGGCTTGGGTGAGAACATGACACTGACACGCTGACCTGCAGGACACCCTTGATGGCTGTCTTTCTGACAGTAACTCTGTTGCTTATGCCACCTTCAACAACTATAGCCAATCAACATGTGGGGCGATGCCTGGCTGTGTGGGGCGGGAGGACGGGGGGTGAAAATAGAAAGGGACGCCCGGCCGGCCGAGCTGTGGGCCCGTGAGGTCAGGTGTGAATGTGCTGATTTGATCTGTGTTTGTAGATCTCTGCAGCAGGAGCAGGATCGGAGGAAGAAGGCTGAAATGGAGTCAGCTAATTACAAAATCAAACTACAAGCAGTCACCAGCCAGTACGGGCAAGCACAGAAGGAGCTGCAGGTGCTTCACGCTGGATTTTTTCCTCTGCTTCAGTGAGTGAAGTGAGGACCCGGCGTGTAATCTGTCCTGTCTTCCTCGTGCAGGAGCTGAGAGCCCGCGTAGCTCAGAACGGCAGGAGCCCGAATCCCTGTTCTTCCTACTCCGCGTCCTCGTCTGCCTCCCATTACCTCAGCGCGTCTCAGAGGGCGGACGGCTCCAGGTCGGCTCCGTACAGCTTCTCCAAGGCGGTGCTGGTGTCTCAGGCCGGAGGCTGCAGAGTTTTATCCTACTGTGAATCTATGAGCTGCCTGCTGGCCTCACAGCCGTCACCTCACACCACACTGGTACCCGGTGAGACCTTCTTCCTTCTTCTTCTTCGCAGTGTGCTTCTTCATCACTCAAACCACAAACGACAGTTTGGCCTTTTCGTCAGTAAATGCAGTCGCGTTGGAAATGTGACGTATGTGTGAGAGCTGATGGCAGGAAGGAGAGCACTGATGGTTCGAGTCAGTTAGCCGTTATTTTCCCGTCTCTACAGCGACGGTGCTGCTCCGGCGATGCAGCTCGAAGCCTGAGCTGAAATATTTTTAACTCGTCTCTGGTCCTGTTGCTCAGCTTTTTCATGCAGTCACACCACAGAAAGCCTCAGACCATTTGAAGTCAACATTACTTTCTTAATGATCAGTAATGCGTCCCAATCATGACATTAATAGTGGCACAAATCACTTCCTGGAGCCAGATTTCCTCAGATTAACCTTCCTCGTTCCCTCCGTTCAGGGTGCGGGGTGAAGAAGGTGAGCGTGGTGGACATGAAGGCGAGTCAGTACATTCCCATCCACAGCAAACAGATCCGAGGTCTGTCCTTCAACAGGCACAACGACAGCATGTTGCTGTCCGCCGCGCTGGACAACACCATCAAACTGACCAGGTATGAGCACGTCTGCCCCTCACAGGGTTTCTTTGTGCGTGCCTGTGAGTTTAATGTGTGTTAATGTTTTCTTGTTTCAAGCCTGCTGACCAACACGGTGGTTCAGACCTATAACACAGGTAAACCAGTGTGGAGCTGCTGCTGGTGTTTGGACAACACCAGCTACATCTACGCCGGCCTGAGCAACGGCTCGGTGCTCATCTACGACATGAGAGACACCAGCACGCACGTGCAGGAGCTCGAACCGCTGCGCTCCAGGTACCCGAATAGGACACACACACACACACTCACACACACACACACACACACAAAATGAAACGCCACTTTGGAGAAAAGTCATGAACTTCTTCACTTGTGGATTTGTGATGGTTCCAGGTGTCCGGTGGCGTCTCTGTCTTACGTCCCGCGGGCGGCCTCCAGCTCGTTCCCCTGTGGCGGGCTGATCGCTGGCTCTCTGGAGGGCGGGTGTTTCTGGGAGCAGGTGAACGAGACCACCTACAGGCCACACGTCCTGCCCCTGGAGACCTCCGGCTGCACCGACATCCAGGTGGAGGCGGAGAGCCGACACTGTCTGGTCACCTACAGGCCCGGTAAGACCCTGACCCCACGGGACACCACAGAGTGTAGGGTGAAAGGTGGACCTAGCCACTCATTGATCACCCTTCACCTTTGTAAGTAACGGTCGTCTGTCTCGCAGGACGCTCGAATCCGTCTCTCCGCTGCGTCCTGATGGCGCTGACCCGGACCCCCCAGCAGGACTCGAGTCAGCTTCCCAGCTGCTCCTGCTCGCCGGTGCAGACGTTTAGTGTCGGCTCGTCCTGCAAACTGCTCACCAAGAACGCCGTCTTCAGGAGTCCAGACGGAGGCGAGACGCTGGTCTGTGCCGGGGACGAGGCCTCCAACTCCACCATGGTCAGTCCTCCGTTTACATTTATTAAGTATTTAGCAAATACTTAAAAAACAAAAGTGATCAGTTTTTGTTCATTGATCACTTTTGTATTCAAATTAGTTTTTATTTAAAATAAATTATTTTTGCCTTTTTAAAAGTAAAAAAATTAATAACTGACCATGTAAAAGACCCCAAAGGTGTTTTTATATTTTATATTATTTTATATTAATCTTTTAAAAATTTTTGTTCAGTTGACATTTTTTAAAATAATTTTAAAATGCATAAATCTTCCTGCCAAAGTCTTCACTCACCATCCAGATCACTGAGTTCAGGTGTTCCAGTCACTTCCACAGGTGTATAAACCAGCACCTCGGCATGCAGACTGCTGCTACCAACATCAGTGAAAGAATGGGTCGCTCTCAGGAGCTCAGTGATCCCAGCATGGTACCGTGATAGGATGATACCTGTGCAACAAGTCCAGTCCTGAAATTTCCTCACTGCTAAATATTCCACAGTCAGCTGTTAGTGGGATTATGACAAAGTGATTGGGAACAGAGTGGGGTCAGTGGATGCTGAGGGTCATAGTGAACAGAGGTCACCAACTTTCTGCAGAGTCAGTCACTGCAGACCTCCACCCTTCATGTGGCCTTCAGATCAGCTCAAGAACAGAGTGTAGAGAGCAGGGCTGCAACTAAAGATTTTTTTGGTACTTGAATAATCAGTCACGTTTTTTATTGATTAGTTGATTAGTCAGCGATTTCAATCTTACCTCACCTGTTCAAGCCTGCCCACCTGTTAACATCACCTTGTTGTCTCTTCTCACAATTACAATAATGACCCATAAAAATATGAACTAATCAGATGTATTTTTAACATTAATGTGACCATCACAATAAATATCAAATAAACAATCCATATTAAAGTGAATGCAATTTTTATTTTTTAATAAAAATATAATGTGCAAATAAATAAAAATGGCCTCTGTCCAAAAGTGTTGTTTAGCAAACATCATCCATGAGAGCTTGTCTCCGACAGGTAAACTAACATTCCTGTACAAACATTAAAGGGCACATATCATGCTTTAAATCCTTCCTTTTCATATATAAATCATTCACTGTGGTCTGTATAAAGTAGAGCTGCAATGGTCTGAATTTCTCGTTATTGGAGCTCCACAGACCCCTCTGTTACCCCTGTTCTGAGGCTCGTCTTAGAGCAGCTGGTTTTGGTCTCTTTAAATGTGAATGAGACATTTCATGCCCTGCCCCCCTCCAGGTCGCAGAGCGTTCCACTCCACCCCGTTCGGCCATTTTTGTAGTTTGATAGCAGCGATACGATTA
>JAVDPK010000498.1:130195-147813 GCA_034780415.1 Cichlasoma orientale | reverse complement strand
GTAGGCTATGCCTTTGGCCATACACCGTGCTCATCTGGATACAATCAGGAGAGGGCCCGCCTTCTCCAGCTCTCCTCTGATGTAATGGAGGCCTGGCTACCTGAAATCTTATCCTCTCTCCCATCCGGGCCCCCTCTAAGCCCGGGCCGGGGGCGTGCCATCCTCCCAGCCCCCCCCAGAAGCCCCGCCCCTGGGTTTAACCCTAAAAACACGGGATTAAACCTGAAGTTAGCTCGCTGTAAGGAAAGGTGGTGGTTTCAGTCTTTCTGAAACTGTAAGTCTGAGAGTTTTAAAAACTCTGACTTTAAAACTTTAAAACAAAGCCACTTTTTGTTTCAAATAAAAACATTTGAATTAGTTTTAAGTGGCTTTTATTTTGAAATGAAATACTTAGATAGAAATGGGCTTTTACTTTTTAATTGGATGATTGAACTGCACAGAAATATTTGTTTTTATCCAAATAGTTTGGAACTAAATAACACACAAATGTTTGTGCTTTTATTTTGAATCTGAAGCTTTTAATTTGAAGGCACAAATGAATACTGTCACTGCCTTCCACCAGGTGGCGCCTGCTGAGGGCTTCTCGGACTTGGCCATGCAGGTGATGACATCGCCGTCCAAGAACTACATTCTGACCGTGATCTGCACCGGCGTGGCGCTGCTCTTCATGATGGGGCTGCTCTGCGGCAGGTTCACCAAGCGAGTCACTCAGGAGCTGAAGGACAGGTAGACTCCGCCCCCCCCCTCTGGGGTCAGGACATGCCCATGGGAGAAACGACCACAAGTGAGAGGGACCTCCCTGCCGTTTACCCCCCGATGCCCCTGAAAGTCCACCGGATCGTCTTTACTTCCCCTCTACAGGCTTTTTCATCCTCTCTCACATCACTGCGGGGGGCATCCACCTGGGAGTGACATTACCCACAATCCCACAGTGGCATGATCAGCAGTTTCCTCCGCCTGAGCGTTTTCATTTTCCTTCTCATCCCGGGCTTTCATTCAGAGATTTTACCGCGTTCACACGTGATGTACATGCAGTTTTTTTTACACCCCTCCCTTTTTGCTGTGGGTTTAGGGGTGAGAATAGGGAGGGGGCTGGGTGGGTGTGGTTGGGAGGGTTTTGAAGAGGTTGGGGCAGAGCTTAAAGGTTAGAGGTCAGGGTGGTGTGAAAATTGAGATGTGTAGGTGTAAATGTGTAGAAAGCGGGGTGGGGAAATGCTCATGTATAATAGAGCAGTTTAATGACTCCAGTATTTTAATGATAAGAGTGTGTGAAGGTGTGTGTGTGTGTGTGTGAGCGTGAGCGAGTGTGTGCAATGCAAACTGTCTTTCTGCCGCCAGGCTCTTCGTTTGTCCTTCTGCTAAAAGGTTTTTGGAGGTTGTTACGCGGTTTTCTTTTTTTGCTGATATATGTTAGATTTTATCGCCAAGAGACTGCCAGGCGGGCGGTGCCAGCCAGCCCTCCACCGAGCCACAGATACAGAGGGAAGGGTGGACACACACACACACACACACACACACACACACACACACTCTTACATCTTGCTCACTTCAACAGGAATCCTTCTTTTTTCTTCTGGTGCAGTCCGATGTTTTATTTTCCCACAGCCCAGCCTGTGCCATAAACGCACCGTGTGTCCACCTGCTGCTCCCAGGTCAGCGCTCCCGTCATTCCCATCTTGGGTGGGATTTATTTTTCCACCTGAGCAGACAGTTTTTATATAAATGTATATCTCTGTCCCCGTGAACTCGCAGAGTGGCTGTCGGTTTTGTGCTGGTTGGTACGAAAAATCAATGCAGGAAAAAATAAAGACAAAAAATTCTAGGTTACTATAGAGATGTGAACATTTTGTGTAAAGATGATACTGGAATCATTGCACATTTTTCGTTCTTTTTTTTTTTTATATCTATAAATATATATATATTGTTTTGTCATAGCCTTATTTATTTGTTTACTAATGTTTTTTCTATGATTTGAATGTTCTCTGGTTGCCTTTTCTCCAGCGACACTGCTTCCTGCAGTGGGGGTGGGAGGAGGGAGAGGAGAGGAGAGGCGAGGGAGGGGCAGGGTGGCTGAGGTTCGAACTCCTCCAGGTGAGCTCCAGGTGAGCTGGTGGGTGTTTCACGTTGGACGCTGGTTTCCAGACTCGACCAGAGTAGCTGTGCATGATCGTCGGTTGTCTTATCCTGGGTGCAGCCCAAATAAAGAAACACGCCCTCTTAGAACCAACTTTCTACCGATTGGCTGCTTCTTGTAAGCAAAAGTTCTGAACAGCAGGTGGGTGGGATTTCTGTGCCTGAGATAACCATATTAAGGATACCTGCTCTTTATGACATCATACAGATCCAAGAGTAGAGGAGAGCAGTCTGAAGCCTGAGCTTTTGGCTCGTGTACATACTCTGACCTTGTTAGAAAGTTTGGGCGTGTTGAACATGAGCGCCCACCAGGGGAGCAGAACAGATGCTGAACAGGTTCACATCAGTGGGTGTGAAGCCTCTTTTGTTGGTTACCTGTTCAGGATCAGGTGCTTTGCTTATGTGACTGATTATCTGCTTTGAGTTGCTGTGTTAGGATGTGGGGACGGCCGCTGGTGTGTCGGGTTTGTACATTTGGTGGTTTTTGGACACAGCAGCAAACTGCAGTTCCTCAGGTGTCCACTTGAGGCCGGCTCCAGCAGTGAGTCGGTCCCGTGTTGAAATGTCTGAAGTGTTTACAGCCTGCTGCAGAAAGCGCACTCTCACGTCTGTTGGAACTCACTTGTTCTGACTTAACGTTAGACATGCGGGTGCTTTGACTGAGGGGGTGCTGACGCTGGCAGCTTATTGGAGTTGCTCAACTGGACCGTGGTGGTGTTTCTGAAGTCTGCGCTGCAGTAATTGTGGTAGTCTCTCTCTTTATTTTGCATGTTACATGTTGCACTAATTAACCTGTTACTTTAAAGTTCTTTTTGTAAATCACTGTACCTCCAAAACATTAAACAATGAGAGCTGTCAACTGAAGTGGAGCGAGCCCAAGGCTGTAATACCAGTTTTTACCACGAGGTGGTGCAGCGAGTCATTGTAACTTTGGTTATGGCGGGTGAGTGGTTATTTGGCTGCCTGAGGAAAGGCGCAGCCTCTTGAGGCAATGCAGAAACTTTTCAACACACCTGGTGCCGAAATTCTGCCCCCTGGTGGTGAAAGTAGGGTAATTGCAGATGGTACCTTTAACACTAACTGGCAGATTTCTGAGGTAGCGCTCGGCCTCTCGTGTAAATGTGGTCACTTCGGGCTCCAAAAAATGCTAACGTTGATGCTTCAAAATGCCACAAACCAAAGGGTGACATCACGGCGGCTGCATCCAGTTTTGCTGTTGCTGTACGCAGGCTGTGGTTTCAGAGGACAGGTCAAGACAGGAAGTTTGCCCTCCGAGCAGTCCGAGTCTGGTTTGGTGATGCTCGGCCCGTAGGTTCGATGCCAGAGGACGAGTTTGGTCTCATGAGAAGATGTCTGAGTGAAAGACTAATGGAGGGCCTCTCCTCTCCCAGCTTGAGCCGATTACGTGTACATGTGTACGATAGTGACGTAAACCGCGTGTCCCGTTCCCCTCCTTTCTAAACGTTGAAGCTTGGTGTGGTGAGCGCTGCCCTCCCTGCTTGTAAATGAGACGTTCTGCTTCATTGAAATGCCTTTTTTCTTTTTTCCATCAGATTTTTTTTTTTTTTTTTTTTTAAATCAAAGCGTGCCTAATCACCGTCCCGCCGAGGGATCCCGCTGTACAGAACATCCCAGAAGCCCGTGCTGCACCCAGCACAGGGTGACGCGTGGGCGTGTTTGTGTGATGGATGACGCGTCTCCGTGTTTGTTCGGACTCAGCAGGAAGCTGTGCGGTCTCCGGTCGGTTCCTCGCTGTGCTGTGATGATAAAGATCTTTTTGTAAACTCTTTTTCTGTGTGAATCCATCGAGCTCCTGATTGGTTGGTTTTGTTCACTGTCTGCTTTTTTTCTTGTTTTTGTTGTTGTACAGATGAAAAATTGGACAGTTTGTTAATAATAATAAAGTCTGCAAGGTTTCTACTCCACTGTCCCGTCTCTTTATTTCAAAGCCATCTAAACCTTTGAGACGTCTCAGAGATTAATGTGTAACATCACATCATCGTCACGTGTTTCAAAAATGAGAGGAAATCAGGCTTAAAACACCTGTAATTTCAGGATACAAGTATAAAATAAGGGTTCCACGTCGGTCTGCAGAGCGTCATCACCTTTGTTCTTTAAAAACTTCAGTTTATTTTAGAAGTTTCAAAAGTTCTTGTGTACCAAACGTGTGTGTTGTGTTGAAGAGAGATCAGCTGGAGTGCAGTGAGGGCCAGGCTGCGCTCGGCTGATGGTGCACCTAGTTAGTGATGCGGATCCAGTCAACTCATTAAAACCCATTCTTATTTAGAGCGGGGGGGGGGGGTGTAATTACAAGAAGTACTTTCAAATGACAAAACTCACGTAAATCCAGTGTTGCTGATCTTGAGTATCATGAACATCAGAGGCCATAAAACAACATGCAGACAGTCGCACTGTTGTGGCTTCGCTCTCGTCTCCGGCTGTAGAACCTCGGCCTCGCTCTGCACAATGCGACACAAATTTAACCCTGAAATGTGAATGAATGCATTGAGGCTTCCTCTGAATTAAAGGACGCGTTGTGTGGTTGTGCAGTTTAAATCACATGTGCGTTACAGCCCACCATTGTTCCAGGCTTTTCGCTGCTTCCTCTCTGCAGCCTCCAGTGTTTTCCACTCTGGTGTAAAAATGAATGTCTTTCCTGCTTCTATTTGAAGCACTGGCTGCTGCATTATTCAGAACAATAGACCTCGATTCAGGGCGTGAATCGGTGCGGGCAGGAGCTCCCGGCCGCGATGGGGGCCCTCGTGAATACGCCTGCTTTCCCTTCAAACCGTGGAGAAAGCTCCACCATCCCATCCAGCGTCCCCGTCAGTGCTAACTGCTGGATGACATCACCTGTGTGTGTGTGTGTGTGTGTGTGTGCAGCTCGCAGCTGGACTTCAGACCTCCACTAAAACCAGTTCTGACTTCCATAATCAGCTTTGATGAACACGAGATCTTTTTAGGGGCCTTTCACACTGCAGCTCAGGGATTTCGATGCTCCGAGCCGCTGGCGTGTTTCACTTACATGTGTGGGGTCACGTGGTCATCGAGATCTGTGATCTGAAGCTAAACCAAACCCAGCAGTCTTTAGTGCCTATCTCTACACTGCAGATCAAGGTGGAAGCAAAAAGCACGAAGGTCCATGTGGGACATGAATGCTTCACTGTGTCTCTGCTGGATCCTCAGTGCGGATCATGTGCTCCACTTCTCCTGAGCTCCTCGAGCTCCTCGGTGTGTAACGTCTGTAACTGTGACAGCTCGTGTTGAGTTTTATTTACACAAAGACAAACAGAATTTCCAAAAGGACAAAACATGTGACCACTTCCTGCGTGGATTCGTCCACCGCTGGCTGCTTTTCCCAGTCCAGCACGAGCATTATCTCTGAGCCACATTTGCAAAACTGCAACAATGAACCCCTTTTAACGGAGACCTTTAGCACCTCCGGCCTGTGTCTGAGATATTTATGTAGGAAAATATGAGCTCTGAGCTGAGAAATAACTAACATGATGAGGGCAGTTTGGTGATTCCAGCGAAACTGAAGATTAAGGTTAAATAGAGTAAATGTTGTATTCTTTATCTCACGCTGTGAATGGGGCTGATCTCACAGCGCGCATCCACCTCCTCAGACATGTCTGTTGTGTGTTCTGTGTGTACTTGTGTGTCTGCAGGCATGCAGGGTAAACACACATGACCGCTGTCTGACCCGCGGAGGCTTCGGCCGTCTCGCAGAGCCCTGTTACATTCTTCGGGCCCGTCGCCGTCCCAGAGCAGGAACGCTCCAGTTTACCTCTGAAACTTCCTACACATCACACATTAAAGCCGGCGCTGACACCGAGTCGAGGTAAATACGTTTATTCTGTACTTTGGGAAATATAATCATAATACAAAGTATTTCCAGAGTCCTTAAATACTTTTCTCACTCTTAGAATAACTGAAAAACATCTGGAATAAAACGTATTCTCTTTTCCAAACTGCTGATTATTTCCTATTTTTAAAAAAAGAAAAACAGACAGATTCAGATTATGTTGGCCACATTCTCATCATCCATCCATCCTCTTCTGCTCGTCCTTTTCAGGGCTGTGGGGGGCTGGAGCCTAATCTCAGAGCCCCAAAAGTCTCATGAGGGGAAACGTTATCTTGTGTCCACAGCACACTCCCACTAAGTAGTTACATTGTTCCCAAATGGCAGTAACGTGATCTCAGTCGAGGTCTGCACACGGATCAGATGTTGTTCTGTTGCGGTTCTGAGTGAAGTCACAGATGCACAGTTGCACCACGGGCTGCAACACGTGCGCTTGTTTATTGTTGATCAGCTGCTAACATTTTTTCTCAGAATTGGAACGGTCTCAGGTCTTTGCTGTGACACTGGCAGCCCGTCCAGGGTGCCCTCAGCATCTGTCACAGCTGGGTTACCTCCTGAGGTGGATGAGCAGCAGGAGGAGGCTGGATGGTGGGATGGGCACCTGTTTATGGTTTTATAGTTCCAGAAAACATAAACCATCGTTTCAAACACAAAAATCAGATTAACGCCACAGTGTGAAGGACAGTATGAATTTGTGGAACAAGCTTTAATGAAGATGAAGTGGAAGCTGCACTTTAACCCATAAAAACAATGTGAAGAAACATTTACTGTGCTGCAGAGACCAAACAGGGCCGGGCTCAGCGCAGCATCCAAGCCCGTCAAACATGTGATCCGTTACACTGAATATACAAAGTTCATAGTTTGAAAAAGCAGTTCAGAAATACAGTGAGTCACCTACAAAGAGGCCCAAAACGCTCAGTGGTTCGACACCCCTCCCTGCCGTCACCCTCAGCCCTCACCATAGGTCAGAGTTCAGCTGATCTGACCCCGCCTGCACCTGCACCCCGACCTCCGCTCTAAAACTCGTACGCAGAGACGAACAGGGTGACCTTGGTGAGGTAGCGGCCCAGCAGGGTGTTGAGCTCCAGCTCGCTCATCTCCACCTCGGCCTCCAGCGTGGCCGGCCCCTTGATGGGTGTCACCAGGAGGAGGGTGCCCGTCTGTCTGCCCGAGCGCTGCACGCTGAAGTGATCCCGGCCGCGACCGCCGGCCAGGCCGAACCGCAGCGTGTCGCCCAGCACGCGGGCGGCAGACACCCGGAAGAGGATGCGCGGGGCGGACATGTTGGACACCACAGAGAGGAAGTGGAAGGAGATGGAGTTTGGGGCTTGGCTGCATGCCTTGTCTCCCAGCATACATGGGTTCCTCTCACAGCGCCTGAAGGAACACAGAGAGGGTAAAGGTCATTTGGTTTTAGTCTTCATTGGTCTTAATTAAACATTATTATGGCGCACCTGGCCCGCCTTCTGTCCTGACTCTAAGATGACTGAGTACCTGAAACAGCAGACAGACTGTGACAGACTGCCAACCTATGACCCCTGGGATAGACTCCAGCCCCCCGTAATGATGGATAAAGAAGATTCCAACATGATCACAAGAGGAAAACTAATGAACAGAGGAACAGGGCTATAAAAACATCTCCGTTAAAACGGGCTCATCCTCTCGGGCACGCCCAGACGCCTTCCAGCATGGCCTCTATCTTCAGATCACTGCTGCAGCCTGTGATGTCACCGCACACCTGCAGGGTTACCGCGGTTCATGAGGCTGAAGAGATGAAGGGTCCACAGTTTCCAGGCCTGGATGCAGCCTGAAGCACGCACATCGTTGAGCTGGTGCTGTAAACGTGACGTTTTACTGTAGCTGACAGACATGCACATCACACAAGGAAAAATATCCAGAGGTGCACGAGAAGATGATCCTGAGCAGGAGATCAGCTCGAAGAGGCTTCTTCCTGCTACACCACATCTCCACATGTTCTCTGGATCCAACAACATCCCCCCGGCTGTGAAGCATGCTGGAGGGGCAGGATGTGATGTAATGACCAGGAGTAACTCCAGACTGCATAAAGAACCTTGAAGAGCGGCGGCTTTAAGGAAGATCAAATGATTAGTTAGAGAACATGAATTATTGAACTGTTCATTGTTCTCTTTGTGGTGCCTCCTGGGTTTAAAGTCGACTCTTTTCACTTCCTGTAAAACATTAGATGACTCCTGCAGTCTGTCACAGATTTTTGTTGAATCCAGTTTCATGTGGTCGGCTTCAGCCTCTCCGACCATTTAAAGCTACAGTCACAGTTAGCAAAACAACATCTGAGGTCATTCTGGGGTCAAAAGCCTCCAACAAAGTGCGGTTGCGGTCTGGAAGGTATTCATGTGTTCTTTGTCCTCATCAGCTTCCTGTCTCCTCTGTTTATGGTCCTCCTGAGACTCCGGTTATGTTTAGTCATCCCGAGTGATCCGTTAAAATGCCATGAATGATACCCCGCTCTCACACAGAAACGCACACAAACACTGAAAGCATGCACGTGACTGTGCTTGTGTTACCCTGCAGAGATGCTGCACGTGTGCAGAAACAGGTTTGGGACGCTGTTTTTTGGACTGATGACGGCTGAAAATACTGCATTCACTGTCCGAGTGTTTGTAAAGCCTGGCTGCTGTCCCGGTGCTGGATGTCATATTAAAGTTTCTAATAATGACGTCAGTGTGTGTAGAAGTAATCTGTGTGAGCCAAGAGTTCAGGCTGCAGCCTTTTTCCTCTGTGTGAGGTCACCAAGCCAGGAAATCCCTCAGAACCCATACATGCAGCTCTTTGCTACGAGGGGCAGCCAATCAGAAAAAAAGTTGGCTTGAAGTGGGAGGAGCTAGAACGGCTTGTTTCAGACAGAGGACGAATGAGAGGCAACAGACGTGTGAGATAAAGCAGGATTATTTTGAACTGTGAAGCTTGAATCGTTCAATTTAAACCTCGAGAAGTTTTTTATTAATGCAAAATGATGTTTGTCATATTTGTAAAGTGAAATGTTGATATTTGTATCAGATCAGATTGGAGGCTGCACACGTCCTCGGTCAAACTGAAGATGGTTGATTTTATAAACGGATCAGTTTAACCTCCTCATGAATATTATCCTCATCCCCATCAGGCAGGGTCTTTGATCTGCAATAATGCATTGATTGATGTTTGCCAGGTTGACACCAAATCCCAGAGCACACCCGGGTTTGTCCTGAGGCACGCCATCGGGATCCCCTGCTGTGCACCACAGCCCTGCAGATGCATTTCAGATATCTGAAGCATCTGCTTTGGCTTCATGGCTCTCGAGCAGTTCATCTGAGGCCAAACCTCAGCCCAGTTTCTGCTGGAGCTAAAAGATGGGTGGAGGAGGAAAGTGGTTAACTCTGAGGTCGAAGTCATTGTCTTTCAAATATGTTTTTATCGCCGTCCCTGTCATTGACTTTATGTCTGAGTCTTTGTCTTCTGGGGTGACAGCTTTATGGTTTCCTTTGGATCTTCTGCTCAGTTCCTGTTTAATTGTTCTCTCGATGTGTCATTTAGTTCTGGTGTCGTTTAGGGCGGCCCTTCTTTTAACTGCTCGTTCACTGCTCTGCGTTTCAAAATCACACTCAGAGTTCTGTGTCCGTCCACAGTCGTTGGACAAACAGATGAAGTCTGTGGACCTTGGAGGAGAAATGCAAAGTGTTTGGAATATACTAAAGATCCGATTACACGCGGCTGTTTGCAGATTTCAGTCGTGCTCAGCGGCGCCACCGATCCGTCAGCTGCTCTCATCTAAACCTTAAACAAATGCTCGACGGACGCTTTCACATTTGGTACCAACATGGACGGTGATCTCTGTGTTCCCAAAGTGACCGATAAAATAAGACAGCCAAAACCTTTCTGACTTTACTCAACCGACGCAATGACGAGCATCAAATTAGGATAACTTACAAATTCAGCAGGGTATCAAATACTTTTTTCCCCACAGTAACTGTAACTGTCCTGCTTTAGAGACCCACAGAGTCCATGTTGCTGTTTATCACTGGCACGGTTTTTACCCACTGCTCAGGTTATGGAAAATACGCCCCTCCACCACAGGAAGCCTGCAGGACCCCCTCCATGCACTCAGACATGCAACAACAAACAAACAAACAAACAAACTGGAAGTTTTTAGCAGAAACAGGGCGGGGCCTAAACTCCTCAGTCTAACTTAGAAGTTTTGGAGTCGATCCTGGAATATTTTGGAAGGATTCTTGGTCATTGTGAGATAGGACAAAACTGGACATTTCACATCAGATCTTCACAAATACACGTCAAACTGAAATAAGTACAAATTGGGGGGCATCGTCTTAATTTTCTCTAACATCCCAAACTGATCTGGATGCAGTAGATGCTCCCGGAGATCTGAACCCTTTCAGCCTGAGTTCATGTGCAGGCAGAAGGTCAGAGAGGAGGGGAAGGATGTAACTGCTCTTACATGGATGATGTCTTCATGTACGTGGCGTTTTTCACGCGTGGACACTCCACCGTCACACACTGGAACCCCCCGTAGGTGTTCACACACAGCTGCTCGGCCGTGCAGTTGTGCATCCGGTTTTCACACTCGTCGATGTCTGAATGTGAAAGGTCAGAGGTGAGAGGTGCAACTACAAGGGCGCACACATCTTAAGCATTCCCTAGAATGACCTCTGAACTCTGACCTGTGCAGCCGCGGCCGTCTCTGGTCAGGTCGTAGCCGGACGGGCACACGCAGTGGAAGCTGCCGGGCGTGTTCACGCACTCGTGCACGCAGAGGCGGCCGGGCTGACCGAGAGGAAACAGGTGGCACTCATCGATGTCTGAAACAGACGCAACCAAAATCAGAACCGATGAGCAACAGTTTCTGTTTCCCAGCAAAAATATTGAAAATGATCTTTTCCCAGCTTTCACTGTGTAACCAGTTACTGCTCAGCAATAATCACCTGTGCAGATGCTGTCACGGCCCGATATGGTGAAGCCCACGTCGCAGGTGCAGCGGGTGGAGCCGAGGAAGTGTGTGCAGTGGGAGGGTCGTACTGAGGAGGAGGGAGAGGATGGCGTGGGTGATTGGTGAGAGGATGAAGTTGCTGAGGAGGATGCTGACAGAGCCGCAGAGGCAGGAAATGATGATGAAGGAGAAGCAGGGGAGAAGGAGGGGAGGGAGTTGGAGGTGATGTTGAGGCCTGAAAAGAAACAAAGCGGAATAAAAACCCCAAAACGCCGGAGCAGAGCTGTGACCGTCCTCCGCTTAGCCCCCACACTCACGCCTGCACATGGGCTGCTGGCCGCTCCACTTCAGGGACTCCAGGCACACGCGGGTCCGCGGACCAATCAGCTCGTAGCCGGACTTGCACAGGAAGTGGACCTCGTGTCCGATGCCGAACACCCTGCCCAGTCTGCGGCCGTGATCGGGGGGGTCCGGTTTGGAGCAGGATGCTGGGAGGCAAAACATGCACACTGTGAGACCATCTTACTCCCCCCCCCCGCTGAACCCAGCAGCTCAGCCCCTGCGGTCACCTGGAGCATGTGCTCTGGGTATTCCCCGGGAGCTTTACTTTGATTCTAAGGGCTGCCATTATTGACAGTCTCCATCTTTACCTGTTGGGGGCGCTACAGCAGGTGCAACTGCCCACTCTTACCATTTTTGCCGATGTTAAAGACTGCCATGGTGCTGTTGTGCAGGGCACTAATCTTCTTCTTCAGGGAGCGCAGGCCCTGCTGGTAGGACGCCTCATGGACCGCCAGCATCTTCTCCACCTGCCACAGCGAGTTGAGCAGGTCGTGAGTGGACGGGCACTCCTGTGGGGGGAGGAGGAGGTTAGAGGAGAACACCAAAACCATGAGCTGAAAGAAGCTCAAAGTGCACACAGGATGAGGAGTGTCTGTGGGTTAACTATCTAAATGACTCTGTCACCCTGGAAAGGATCAGCAGAAAAAACGGATGGACGGCTTCAAAAGGTTCATAAAAGTCAAGTTTATTTATAAAGCATATTTAAAACAACGACGTTGACCAAAGTGCTGTACAAGATCTACTCAAATAAAAATATTAAAAATAAAAATAAAATATAAAAATGAATAAATAAAAACATTAAAAGACAATAAATAACATAAAATAAATAAATGCATTATAAATGCATTATATATAATATAAATAAATACAAAAGCATTTTTAGGGCCAAATAATCATGAAGATTTTCTAAGGTTGTAATAATGTATTTGGCAGAAGATCCCTTTACCAGCTTGTTGTGTTTGCAGCTGTGAGGTGTTTTCAGAGCTGCAGTGACGCCTGGGTGAAAACTGACCCAGGAGCAGCCGCTGACCTCACAGTAGCTGAGAACCTGCGGTTTGTGCTGCTGCTATTTGGGGGAGTTTCTCTGGTGTCTCTCAGGCAGCAGAGAGAAGGGAGGGTGAACACGAGCTCTGCAGGCCGGGCTGCAGCCAGCACCAAACCCATCAGAGCACAAACAGAACACAAAGATCAGGCTGGTGTGATAACAGGCTATCAGAAACACTGTTATGCCTCAGAGCTCACAGTAATTCACTGTCAATGACAATAATATTTGATTGATTTGTGCACCGGTGTTAAATGTGTCAGTCGCTGAGTTCATCTGAGTTTTGTGCTGGTTATTTTACGGTAAACAAGAGCAGCTCCTTAAAACTGACATTTGGCTGATCTCACATGCAGTGAGTCACAAAGATGGTCCTTCTTCATGTCGGTGTCAGACGGCCTGCAGCACAGTTCAGGTTCAGAAACATCAGCCTGACCAAAACGGTGAGCACGCTCTGCGCTGCCTTCCAGACCGCGGACTCTGCCTGAGACCTGCTCTCAGCACCGTCAGCGTGAGGCTGAAACCTCAGCCGTGCCGAAGCTGCCAGAGGAGATGATGGGGAACGAGCTGTCCAGATGTAATCATGAGGCAGCTAAATAGACTTTTGCATTTATATAATCATAGAGTGGTACTGCATTATGTTTCCATAAGTAAGCTCAAACATATTTAAAAATCATCACGGGACCTTTGGGTCCTTCACTGTTCGTGCTGTTTGAAGCTGTCATATAACATCATATTCCAACCTTATAAAATAATGTTGTGTCAGCACACCCTACGAGTCAGAGAAGGTCAGCTGACCTCTGAAACATGGTGCTGATGGATTAAAAATGTATCTTTAAGGACTATCCTCTCCAAGGTGAGCAACATTACAGAATTACAGCCTAAAATGTATAAAAGTAAACAAGATGAGGATTATTCTTATTTATTCTGACCACAAAAATAGTCTTTAGATTCAATCAAATGAGTCCAAATATGGTTTAAGTCGGTCTCACCTGAGCAGAAGAAAAATAAACCTGATGAAGACTCATCATCGTCATCATCAGCAGCATAACGACCTCAGCAGCCTTCATCCTGGGCAAAAGCTCCATCCTCATCCTCAGAAACCCGATGAAGCGTCCTCAGCTCCTCCGCCGCGTCCTCAGAAATGAACCATCTCCTCTCCTGCTCTTTCTTTTCGAGGGCACTTGCCAAATTTCTCCTCCGCTCCCTCACAACCCTCCCTCCACCTCCACCTCCACCCACCTCCCTGTCAGACATGTTGGAGGTGGAAGCAGCAGCAGGAGGAGGAGGAGGAGGGCCCACATCTGGAACATGCTTTCCCTTGTTTTTCTTTTTTGATCCATCAGCAAATCCTGAAATAGACTCTTAAATTATAAGGAAAGTCAGCTGGCAGAGGCGTCTTTTAATCATCCCCGTTGTTGGGGACTATTTCAGATTCGCTCCCCGGCTCAGGAATGTGGCTCCCGCTCCAATTACAGTGACTAGAAAGCCCCACTTTTTTTTTTTGAAACCCTAAACGTGCCGTGCTGCAGGAGTTCATGTGGCTCCTAAATGACAAGGCAGAGATCTCTGAAGTAGAAGCCCCCGCCTCGGTTATCCCCCACCTCGAAGGAAAAAAAGAGGGGCAGTGATCCTGGAAGAAACGTTAGAAAAGACCCTGCAGCTGCGACAAGTCCAAACTGCAGCTTCAACTCAGAGTCATATATAAGGTATGATAATGGCAGAGTATGCATACACACTATAATCTCCTATATGAAGGCTGCAGCACTCCAAACACATGAAAATCCCCAAAAAAGAAACACACATGTGCTGCATGTGGAAGCATAAAGTTTAACTGCAAGTGGGCAAAAAGATGATTGAACCAGGCTCCATCAAACAAGCCCTTGAATGCCCTTGAATGTCCTTGAATTTCATGTGCAGCGAGTGCAGAAGGACACACACTCTGTCACAGTTTGTGTTGTCCTGTTTTTGTGCAGCGTTCAGTTTATGAAAAGCTTCAGGGAAGGAGGCCACACGACATCACGAGTAAACTGACAGCACAGAAACCAAAGAGGGCCGAGCAGCTCACCTGGGCCGGCGTTTACAGCCTGGAAGGCCCAGGTGAGCTGCATCAGCTGACCGGTCTCGCCCTGTCAGTTATCGCTGAGGATAACCTGGACCCCCCCCGGAAGACAGCTGGAGCACCAAGCACTGTCAGGACTGGGGGCACAGGAAAAGTTCCTACAGGTACCAGAATGCACCACCTAAGGCTTCATCAAGGTAACTCCAGGAACCTTTCTGAGGGTCACAGGTTCAAATCTCTTCCTGAGCAGTGAAACTTTCTTCCAGGTTTCAACAGATTATTTTAAATACAAAAATGAATTTTATTGGAATCTGGTTTCCTCCCCCAAAAGGGAGCATCCAGTAGAAAGCATAGGTGGTCCCACACCCACAGGGACAGCCCCCCTCACAGGTGCCTCACTGGGTGTTTTAGACATTTGCTACTTCGTATCTCTCGTGTTTAACGTGTTTCCTGGAGCGTGTTTTGAGGTGACTTCAGAGCAGATTAAAGTTCTTCTAATCCTAAAGATTAAAAACGAAACAATCCCGACTGGAACAAGTCCTCACGCTCCCGCTGCCATCACGCCACACCTTCAAAATTTGATTCGATTTTTGATACCACAGGAAATGACAGCGAGGACCGGCTCGCTTTTATTCCGGGCCTCTTCCAGAACATCGTGATTCACAGGGATCCCAATAATCCTGCTTTATCTCCTTATGAGGACCCAGCTGTAGATGACATAAAACAAGGAAAAGGAGAGGGAGACACACATGATGTGACGTCTGTGTGCACATCACAGGCAAAGGGGCTACAGATACCCCATAAACAGTAATATTAACACACTTGTGTCTGTGTATGAATGATGAAGGAATATTAATAAAACGTTTTGAGTGTGGTGTGACAAGCTGTGGATGCAGCCTGATGTCCAGCAGGTGGAGTTTCAGTCTTTACAGAAATGGGTCAGAAATCCAGAGAATTCCGGTCTGTGGCTCCACCACACTCTGGAAAACGATCATTTACTTTGGCAGAGTCGCTGATTACAGTTTGAAGCTTTGATTCAAACCACAGCAGAACCGAGAGCTCTGCAAACAACTGTGATTTACCGACGTTTGTCTTTTCAGACGGACGCTTTTCCGTGTTCCTGGTGTTTGTTTCGGGTTGTTTCCTGGAGAAATATCAGAATCATCCCTTTTTGTTCTGCACCTTTCAGCCTGAGAGGCTCCATGGGAAGATTTTTATTGGATCTAAATTATATTTAATCAGGATTATATGATGAGATCTGCTGGTGGTGGATAATAGACCCATAAATGCACACAGCAGCTTACATGAAAATAAGTTAATGAAATAAAATGTAAAATACAAAAACCCCAAAATAAAACCTTCACCTGCGTCCTGTTCATGACGAGCGTGTTTTTACTGAAACTTGTATTAAATTAGAATAAAACTAACACTGAGCCCGTCTCTGGTTTTCGTGGAGTAATCAAGTATCAGGAAGTACAAACACTGGAGTACCGCGCCTCAAACGTGTCTCTGCTTTGAGCTGATGGACCTTCACACCCTCACATGTTAAGATCTGCAGAGATTCTCTGCATGCGTTTGGCTGTCTTTATGCAGCCCTTCAGATTTGTAAACACATGCATAAACGCTCCGAGCAGAGTCACATAATTGATGGATTCAGTATTTTATGGATGCGTTATCTCGTGTCGCAGCCTCCTGCACACTGGCTGTGTGAGAGAAAGCTTTACTTCAGGTATGATTCTGCATATTTCCTATTTGGCTGCACTCAGCAGAGAGATTAGCAGCAGGGAGAGTGACAGCTGGATTAAAATGAACTGCATCTCTGGATGGAGTAAAAAAAGAAATAATAATTAGACCTTCATTATAGCTGTCACTGCAGCAGTGCTGACGGTTCAACTCCTGATGAGGGTTTTCTGTCCATGCTGAGGTAAACTGAGGTAAATGCTGTTGTTACACAGGCCTGCACAGGGTCCAGTACCACCGTCACGGCCCGCGAAATGAACAAACTGCTCCGACTGAGTGTTTCAGTCTGCAGCTCCTCTAATGCCCGCTAACAGAAAACATTAATAAAGATAAATGTGAATTGATTTTTTAAATTAGCTTGTAAACACTTCTCCTGTGTTGCCCGCACCTTTTGTGGTCTGATGGGTAATTGCTCATCGAAATGCATGTAGGGGTGGGTGGGGGTGGGGGTGGGGGGCTGTTAGCCAGCTGCTGACACGAGGTTGACTCCAAGATAAATAAACCAGCCCAGGAGACGGCCCTGCTCTCCTCATCATCATATCTTAATTGGAAAGGACAGCTTTAATTAAAATGAAACCGTTTAATGGATTTTGTAATTACTGAGTTAGATGGAGACTGCTGGGTTGGACCAGCAGTGCCTCTGAAACACTGATTATAGGACTTGGATTTCATCAACATATTAGAAAAACATCAATTAAATTTCTCTCCGTTGATAAAATCTTGCCGTTAGGAGTTTAAAGTGCTGAACCGAACCAGCTCTGAGATGGATTATGGTTTGGAAAATGAATCCAAAAGAAGATGGAAATGCCCAAATATGCAGTTCCTCTGATAATCCACTAGAGGCGCCAGCAGCGTGCCTGTCCTCATAGACTCCCATGTTAAAATGTCCAAATTTACAGCAGAAATAAACAAGTTTACAGCTGGTTCTGATCCAGAACCAGCTCTGGTCTCTGTATCCTCCTTCATAACAGCTGCAGGGGGTGAACCTGTTTTAGAACTCACCTCTTTGAGTTTGTTAAGGCTTAAAGTTTGCATTATTAGGGGCGTGGCCTCTCTGACTGACAGGTGGATGTGACACAGGCGGCTGTAGCTGCTAGCTGTCTGCTCGGCTCCACCTCAGCCTACTGGAGTCCCTGAACTGGACCTCTGGACCGTGTTTGTGCTGTTGGAGCCTTTGGAGCATTTTAATGTCAGGTGTGTAGGTGATACAGGTGTGTGGTTATTTGCACTAACAGGAGTCATCAATCAAAATGGTGACTTTTAGCTAAAACAACAAACAGAAAAGCCGCCACGCTGTCAGCCAGAACACTGATGCTGAGAGCCGTGATGTCACGTTTGTTAGCCCATCCTTCACTTTAGCCTTAAACTGTAGTTACCATGGTCACCAAAGTATGAGATACTCCAGCTCTGACTCAGTGTGGCCACATTCACTCAGTCTATAACACTTATTCTCATATATGTGGAAGAATAAGTGCAAAAATAT
>JAVDPK010000498.1:108845-119195 GCA_034780415.1 Cichlasoma orientale | reverse complement strand
GACTTTATCTTACACTGATTTGGTGTTATATAAAAAAAGTTCAATTGAATTGAACATTTTCTTTCAACGTAAAAGTTGTGCCTTACTTTTTCAAAAAAACCCCCCCCCCCCCCCCATTTTTACCCACAGTGGCTTTCATTCACAGTATTCAGACAGGAAACAGGGGAAAGATGGGGGGGGAGACACGGGGCAAATTGGCAACAAGCCGGCACTCGAGCCACCCACACTGCAAAGCAGCATATATGCTCCACCCCTGAGCCACCCAGGCGCCCCAACAACACGTTTCTAAAGGTGCTACAGTACTTTATAGGTGAACATTGTGTATTTACAGTTTGTGTAGCACTTTCACAGTTTAACTGCCACTTGGTCAGTGTCTTCCATGCAAACCACTGACAACCGTGGTGGTCTACTAGTGAACTGTTCTGACTGGGGCATTCATGAGAAGCACGCAACAACATAAATGATGGTTGTAAACAGCTACACAACGCCTGAGTTTAAAACATGAACAACAGTTTTCAGCTTTGTATGTGTATGCATGTAGATTCTGAGTTGGTGAACTAGATGTGTGTGTGTGTAATATCACAAACATCAGCTTGCTGTGTTCTGATGCATTATAACCTGGTGGTGTTCGGGTTAGCCAGCTCAGTCAGATGGGAAATGGGCTCCAGAGTGAGAGGTTGTCCTCACGGTGCCAGCTGTTTCTCCAGCTCTTTGATCTTACTATGATCCAGAAAGTTTTGTTTGGTTTCATTTTGTTCTAATCCAAAAAAAGATACAATAAAACTTTAAGGATGCAACTTTCTAACTGTGCTCAAAGTCCTTCTGGCCATCTTGGTGATGAGTCTGGGCGGTTATTTGGGCAGCTCCTACCTAAATGAATGGAGACAGAGTCAGCATCAACTTCTGTGCTCACTGGGACATAAAAACTGTCCTGTATGTCTAACGAACTGCCAGTCAAATCTAAAAACACCTAAAAAGTTCGATGACTTTGCCCCAGGATAAGGTTTTAAAAGGCTGTTTTTCCCTGGCACATTTATTTCTAATAAGCATGTGTGAAGGTTCATGACATCATCAAGTTGTGGGCCACCAGACGGCTTTCAGTTTTAGGGACTTCACTTTAACTTCCAGACTCAACCTCAGAGATTTATTATAGCGGCATGAAGTCAGAGTCCAGCACCAGAGTTTACAATGCTTTCCTTTTGCTTTGAGTTAGGACAGACCCTATTTTTGCTCTCTCTGGCTGACAGATATGTTTGCTGTTGGTAGGAGGGAGGCAGCATGAGCGTGAGAGAAAATTAACTCCAGTCTGACAGATGGAAGCCAATTAGACTCTCTGGCCGCTCGTTAAGGTGGCCGGCTGAGCCCGCTGGGGCTGTGTGTGTGTGTGTGTGTGTGTGTGTGTGTGTGTGTTTCAGTGTGTGCAGCTGTGCACTTTGTTTGTGGCAGACTTCTTCTCTATTAATTTAGTTTTGTGAGTTGTGAAAGAGCTGTGTGAGAGTTGTGTGTGGTACATAGTTTTAGTGTGTGTTTATTTATAGACTTGCTTTGAGGCTAAGATGAGAGGGAGTCTCCAGGAAATGAATGTGAGTGTGATGCAATGTAAAGTGATGGACAGTGCAGGAATTTGTGTGTGCGTGTGCACGCGTGCGTGTGTGTGCACGTGTGTGCACACGTGTGTGTGTGCGCACGTGTGTGTGCACGTGTGTGTGTGTGTGCATGCATGTGTGTGCATGTGTGTGTGTGCACACGTGCATGTGTGCGTGTGTGCACGTGTGCCTGTGTGCGTGCCTGTGTGCGTGCGTGTGTGTGTGTCAGCTGCTGAGACCTTGGGCCTCAGTGTTGAACCTAATCTGATGGTTTGTTTTTCAGACACCAGGATGAACGGTGAGCTGAGAGCCGGTCGTGCCGCTACAACCAAGAGAGGAAACGGTGCCATTGACAGGTGAGTCTGCATACCTGCCGCTCCACCACCTGAGCTGCAGACCCGGCCTCTGTGGTGTCATGTGTAGAAAGCTCAGTTTAAAAAGAAAAAGGTAATAATTTGCAGCACCATAAAGTGTAATCTAAATGAGCCTGAGATAACAGTAATTTGACCATGAAGTGCCCTAAAGAGGAATTTTCTGTCTGTGCTGGGAATTATTTTATGGCTGTGTTGAAATGTAAACCCACGTGGAGGGAAAACATGGAGGAAACTTCCAGCGTGAAGTTTGGGGAGTGCTTGGAAAGCAGCTCTGCTGGGCAGTGATGATGATTTGGAGCTGTGTGACCTCATGGAGAGAAGCAGGAGCTTCATCTCAGCGCAGGTGGAAGTGATCAAAGTACATCATCAAGGCGGGACAAAGGCAGCATCATTTTTAGATTACTTTGTATCTGCTTTAATATTTTTATTCTTGTAAATGCCAGTCTTAAAGAGCAGGAAAGAGGAAATGAATTAGTGGGAACATTTTGGAAAAAGAATAACCCAGCAAATATTTTGATGTTGAATAACTGTCGGCTGGCGGTCTTTCCTCGATGCCTGCTGAAGATGAAGGCTGTGCTGACATCATGATGCGAGCTTGTCGTTGACTCTTTGCAGCCAAAGAAAGCTCGTGTTCAAGAACAGCCTCATATTTTCCTTTTATTGGTTAGAACAAAATGAAAAAACAAAATATTCTTGATTGAGAGGAGAAAAATGTCAAAAATGCTGTCCCCCAACGGTCACCTGGACACCAGACCTCCCTGTTTGGAACCATTTTCTCGTCCTAGCTGACTACAGAAAGCTTGGCTTGCATCACAGATTTATAATGATGTCATCAGGCAGCAGAGAAGTGATGACTGTGACCATAAAGGCTCCTTAAATCTGCCATGAAAGAAATCAGAGTTTAGTGTAGATAAATGTAACTGATTTAACAAGCTCTGATAATACTGCTTTATTCACAGCAGTTTAGGAACCAAGTGACATAAATCTAATGGCACCGGCTTTCTGGGTTTCTTCATCTGCCACTTTGTCCTGTTGAGTGCCCCAAGGTTCTGTTTTGGGACCCGTTCTGTTTGCACTGTATTTACTGCCACCTGGACACATCTTGGATACCTTCATATCATTGTTACCGAGACGATATTGAATTGTACGTTTTCTCTGCAGAATGTTCTAACAGTAACTTGATTGATGCCATAAAGAACTGCATGGCTGCTAGTTTTCCTATTTTTCACTCAACACTGGGAAAACTGAAGTTCTTGTTGGTGACAGCTTTGTTCCCACTGTGATCAACAGCCTTGGCTCTTTATCATCTCTTCAGTCAAAAGTCAGAGGTGTGACCTTTGACCGGGCTCTGAGTTTTGAGAATATTAATAGTCTTGTGCGATCCTGCTTTTTCCATCTGTGAAATATTGCCTTCCTCCATCAAATGGTGTCCAAATCAGAATTAGAAGTGAATATTCATGCCTTTGTTTCCTCATGATTGGACCATTATAATTCACTGTACATTGGCCTCAGTAAGTCAGCTTTGGCTCTCCTGCAAATGGTCCAAAATGTGGCTGAGAGGCTTCTTATTACACACGTGGACAAAATTGTTGGTAGCCCTCGATTAATGAAAGAAAAACCCACAATAGTAACAAAAATAACTTTAATTTGACAAAAGTAATAAGAAATAAAAATTCTATGAAAATGAACAAATGAAAGTCAGATATTGCTTTTCAAACATGCTGCAACAGAATTATTTAAAAAAACAAACTCATTAATTGAGGGGTACCAACAAGTTTGCCCAGGTGTGCAGGTCCCCTGAGTGACTCAGACCTGTTTGTCACCTGTGCACCGGCTCCACATTAAATTCAGACTTCACTTTAAGATCTTGGTGATCTCTGTCACAGCTCTGCTTCCCTTTGTGAACTCTTGTGTGCATAAACTGTACTGAACAACATGCACTGAGATCCTCTGACTGAAACTTAAAGGAGACGCGCTGCAGCTGCTCAACGATGCACCAACATTACGTTTGAGATCTGAAACTTTTAAAGAACAGCTCGAGACTTATTTGAAGAGGTCTGCTAGTGGATAAAATGATTGTAGATTAATTATTATTTGCTGATTGTTGCTGTGAAGCTCTTCAACATCCTCATCTAGGAAGGTGCTAAATACATTTGACTTCCCTTCTCAAGCCCTTAAATGCAGTAATCTGATGATATTGATTACTCCGTGTGACTGAACCTTCATCATACATGGAAACATCAACATCTGCCCGTCTGCATTTTTACCATCGCACCACCACCACGTTGACCTGCTGGGAGATAGAGTCAGGCATGTTGGACAGATCCGCAGCACGGCTGAAGAGCGATGCTTTCACACACTGCATACCTGACACCTGTAATCCTAAGGTCTCAATACAAATGCACATTCCTCTGCCAGTAATGGTGTCTGATGCTGTGTTGAGTCTTTGCAGAGGCCCTTTTATAAGTTATTCTTTAATTCAATCACCTGTGACACCTGAATTTATCCAAATTTCAGCCACAGGACTATCACAGATCTGTTAACCGTACCGCTGCGTCATTGTGCTGATGCGAGATCAGAAATTAATTTCTCAAAGTCGGATTAAAGACAGTTTTTGTTCCTTTTTTTGGAGCACTTCAGGGTGTTTAAATGGAACTCGTTTGTTACTGCATGACTTCAGCTCTGCTGAGACAAAGGAAAGGCAACAATCGCAGCAAATCCATGTGAAAGAAAAGAGCTGCATGCACACAGACAACATCCGTCAGGTGTATTTGGAGCTGCGGGTGTTTCTTGCTGACACCGACTGCATGCTGAACTCGCCGTAGTGCCACCAGAACAGCAGCTCCGTCCACAGCAGTTTTTAGTGCTCGTCGGGTCTGCTGCTGGCACTTGGTGTGACGCTGACAGTGAGTGATGGTCCAGCTGTCCCCAGCTTTAACCTCATTTTCTGTTTACATGGAAGCTAAAGCCAAACTGTCCTCCAAATCCCACCGCCGCACGCCGCTGCACGGATTAAAAGCTGGGACGAACACGACTCAGCGCCGGCCAGAGCTGGGATTTACAGCCAGGCAGCCGCACAGCCAACCCCCAGAGAGGCTGCGAGGATCTGCGGAGGGAGCCAGTGGGAACGGTTCACTGTGTGTGAACCCTGGCTGCTCAGGATTTCACATCAGTCACTTACCACAGCTGCGAAAGGCGGCGGGCTTAAATGAGCTTTACGTCTTGAGTCACCTCCATCAGGAGAAAGTGAGGGCGCGAGTTCAGCGTGTGACCTGGGAATGTTTGTGGAGTCACACAGAGAAACTGGACAGAGCTCCACGTCTGCGTCATTATTTAAGCTTCTTTTACTCTTAGTTTGATTTTGTTTGACGTGCAGAATGTTGATACTGTTTTCAGCCCTTTGGCCCCACAGCGAGCAGGGAAACACAAAGCAGGCACGCCTGCTGTGAGGCAAAGCATTTCCTTTCCCTGCACACACACTTTTTTCATCACTGTGTGTTTTCTGCAGCATTTTTCCATCTGAACACCCCAGCTTGTCTTCCAGATGGGTTCGGCCTCCTTCTCCGTGTCCTAATCAAAACTAACGACACCAAACCTGCTTTGAGCAGCAGAGCCTTCGCCTGAGGTGCAAACACGCAGCAGCTCGGTGTGGCTACAACATTCATCACTGACAGAAGTATTCACAGGTAGCAAGCCAAGAAACTTCAGGTGACGAGGCAAAAGCCAGCAGCACGTCGACCCCGGTTCAGTAATGTTTACTCAGCAGAGGGAAAGAGGTTTGGCTGCCGCGGGGGCCCGGGAATCATCGGTGTGACACCAAAATCAGAAATGGGGTGTAATTCCAGGGGCTCGAGAGCCTTTACGGGACCACGCGCACAGCTGTCTCATGAGTTTGCAGTGCCTAAAAAAGCCCCCACGTGCTGCAGAGAGACCACCTGCAACACTTCCCTTCACAGACTACTGAAAAGCTCACAGATCTGGTCCAGGCTGACGTGATGGTGTCACACAGCTGCTGCGGGCATGTTTGTGTGTTTAATGGAATGCCTTTGTGTCTTTCCTTCTGTGCTCTTAGTTAAGTTCCTAGAAGTTTATTCGTGCCTCCCGATGCTGTCAGGGCTGCGTCTCCATGTTCAGTGGTTTCCTGTTTTACTTTGTCAGTCTGTGTCTTGTGCTCTGTGTTTAGTTTCACTTCCTCGTTTCTGATTACCTTCAGCTGTGCGTCCCACCTGCTCCCTGATTATCCCTCTGTGTATTTACTGTCTCAGTCCTGTGCTCCCTGTGCTCCTCGTGGTCCCGACTTAGTTTTCCCAGTTTCGGTTTTCTTTAGTTTAGCAAGCTGCCTGGTTTTGGTTTGCTCGTGTTATCAGCCACAGTAAAGGCTCGTCTTTAGTTTGTTGACGTCTGCCTGCCTCTGGGCTCTGTGATTGGGTCATCACCTCTACACGTGCCCCACGGTCTGCTTTACTAACCGTTACACTCCCGTTCCACCACATCACAGAGGTGCTCCACTGCACTGAGATCTGCTGACTGTAGAGTGCAGTGACCTCATCATCACGTTCCAGAAACCAGTCTGAGATGATCTGAGCTCTGTGACCTGGTGTGTTTTCCTGCAGCCATCAGACGATGGTACACTGAGGTCACAAAGGGATGGTCTGGTAGGCTGTGGGGGTTGAACGATCAGCTGGATCCATGCTGTTTACACCAAACGCTGACCCCACCCTCTGAATGTCACAGCAGGAATCGAGACTCCTCAGACCAGGAACCGTTTTTCCAAACTTCTGTTGTCCAGCCTCAGCTTCCTGTTCTCGGCTCACAGGAGCAGCACCCGGTCTGCTTCACGGGCCAACATGCTGTCTGCTCAGAGATGCTCACTGGATATTTTCTCCTTTTTTTGGACTGCTGTCTGTAAACCCTGGACACGGTCATGTGGGAAAATCCCAGCAGATCAGCAGATCAGCAGATCCTGACCAGTCCGGTCGGCACCGGCAACCACGCTGCGTTCAAAGTCACTTAAATCATCTTCTTCATCCTGACGCTCAGTTTGAGCTTCAACAGGTCGTCGTCGCCGTGAGTTGCTGCCATGTGATTGGCTGATTAGAGCATGTTTCATGTTGAGTTATTCTGTGTGTAACTGCTCGGGTTTAGCCCTCTGTGAGTGAAACAGTGTTAGCACAGAGTTCAGTGATGCTCTGTAAGACTAAAGTAAAGCAGGTCCTGCGTGTGTTTCAGAGTTCGATGCAAAATAAAACATGCAGCCTTCAGGCTGTGTGTAAGGAAAGGTAAAAACCTTCTAGTTTTGCAGGCTCTTCACCCTGCAAAAGGATGCCAGCGCAGACAGACAGGTGTTTGAGTAACCTGCAGAAATCCTGCTTTACACAGTAAAAAGTGAAAATCACATTTGTGCCACAGCTAAAGCAGAAGTGCTGATTTTCACTGTGACTTCAACTTTCTGCACTTCAAATGTAACTTTTATACCTGGAAATCTTCTGCAGACAGGAGGAGACCCGTACTGAGCATGTGCAGAGAGGTTTGGGTGTGTTGGTCTGGCTGTGAGGTAAAGTCTGACTGGTGCCACGCTTTGGTCCCGTTTGACCCAATCAATCACGATCCTTTTCATAAAACTTATTGTTGCTTTGACAAACAGTCCAACTCAAACACCACGATGGAGATCACCTACAGTGGATCAGAAAATCTTAGCTGCGATCCTTCTAATCACTGTTAAATATCTGAGTGGGATTGAATAATTATTTCCCCTTTGATTCCCTGATCCTCTAAAGGTTTGTCTCCCAGTTTGAAGCTGACAGAGAGGTTCTGGTTGCACCGTCCTGCATTTTAAATCTCTTCCCTCCCTGCAGACGTCCTTTCATGTTAGCAAGAAAGACTTTTTAAAAGCAGCGTATGCATCTCTGAGCTTCAGAGACTGAGACTCTGGGGGAAGGCTCTGAGCTGCAGTCTGAGGTGAAGGAAGCAGGGCTGTGTGGCGTGACTTTACATTATCAATACTTCACCGCACCGCTGATGTTAAAGAGCGCAGAGAAAAGCTCCGCTCTCTCTGGGACTCTGACAGCTGAGCACGACCGCGGGTTGCACTGTGCTGTTCGTTGTTTTGATGATTTCAATCAGCTGCTCACATGCTGTACAGAGTGTAACACACAGTTTACTCTCATATCAATAGCAGGTTATTGATCCAAATGCAGCTCTTATTTGATCTGCATCAGAAAGCTCGCTGTACCATAGAGCACATTTTGCCAAGTGGTGGTCAACGTTTCCTGGTCACCCAACAACAAAACTCACTGTTTGTGATGCTCTGCAGCGGGCGTCTGCAGCGGGCGTCTGCAGCGGGCGTCTGCAGCGGGCGTCTGCAGCGAGCGTCTGCAGCGGGCGTCTGCAGCGGGCGTCTGCAGCAGCTGGAAAAGGCTGTTATTTCTTGATTTGTACCTGAAAGCTGATTTGGCTCCATGCATGAACCTCCTGTTACTGCTTACTGGATTAAAATGATCCAACTGTTCTGTACATTATGTTTACATCAATATCAGTGTTTCATGAAATGTGCACCACTGTGTATGTATTTTTGTTTGCTCCTACCAAGAGGTCACAGCGAGGTCCCCCATCCCAGCATGCTCCTCTGTCCCTCTCCATGTCCTCCTCCATCCATGAAGCTCCTCTGAGGTCTTCCTCTTCTCCTCCTGCCTGCACCCTCCCTCCTCTGCACATGTCCACACCATCTCAGCCTCTCTGACTTCTTTCATCTGTTAAAGTTTTTCTTCAGCATGAACACTCTTCTCTCGCTCTGCTTTTTTTCTTGAATGCAGAAATTTATAAATGAAAGTTTGATTAATAATTGCTGGCATCGTTTGGCCTCCATAAAACATAAAAATGGTTAGTGAGTTTTACTGTACCTCTGAAATAATAATAAAGATTTTTTTTTCACAATTTAAAGAATATTCACAGATTTAGTTCATTTTTATGATTATGCAGATTAGCCCATTTTTTAACATGTTTTTGTTCATGAACCACAAAATGAGCTTCATAAACAAAAACACTTCATTTGATAAAAAATGTATTTTTCTGTTTGATTTGTGCCATAACACAATACATTCTTTACTAAAGAAGAAAATATTCGTTTCTTCATTTCTTCAAATGTGGGTCCACTCTGAGTCCCTCCTGAATCACTGAACTCTTCACATGTTCCTGTGCTCTCATTTAATTAAGAACATTTCTATGTAACAGTGCAGCGGTCAGGTGACGGTCATTTTAATTTAACAGTGGCCAGAAAAAAAGGCTCATGTTAACATGCATGGAAGAAATGAGGTTTCCTGTGCAGCCACTGCAGCCGCAGCAGCCGCAGCTGCAGCAGCTGCAGGCTGTCCAGGCAGCACAAACTAAGAGTTACTAATGTTACTGTAGTTTCTCAGTTTTATTATTAAGATGACCTTCTATTGTATATTTGATCAGATTAGCCAGCATGTGAAATCAGAAACCTACATGTTAATACCGTATGCTCTGACTTGGTGAAGGTGGCATTAAATGAAAAGCTGCAGAAGAACCTGAAACTGGATTAGTATTGAACAGCTGCACTGAGATCCAGTATTTTACTGCACTGTAAAAATACTGTTAAACAGTAGTTTGCATATTTAAGTAAAAGAATCAAAGATTTAGCATCAAAATATAAAGTTGAATGTTTTGTTCTGTTGTCATATTTCTGTTGTACCCTAACACGGTCATTTTACATGATGTTACTGGCTAACTCTGGCTGCAACAGGCACAGTAAAGCACAGTTTACTGTAATTCTGCCACAGCTGGCCGCTGTCTGGATCCAGGCTTGTGGAAGTTGGCTGGTGTAGGTGAATGGTTGGAGAGTGTTGAAATGACTGGCTGGAAAAAAGCTGTAACTGTTGATGGGGGTGGAAAGTGAGGCTGGTGGGGCGAGGCAGGGTGTGGAGCGGAGTGCTGGACTGGTGGGCTTAGTGCAGGCTCAGCTGGAGAGTCATCAGCTAATCGTAGCACTGGACCTGATTGGCTGGGTTACAAAGGTTCGCTATAAGTGGGAGCAGGATTAAAACCTGATTTATCACAACAACATGTTTCTCAACCTTAATACAGTTTAAATGCATGACTTAAATAAAAGTGTGAGGCTCACGAACGTTTATGTATCAGGCTGTGAACGTATTAATTTCTGCTGGAAAGTTTTAACATGGGAGTCTATGGTGGAGCCCCCGGTGGACATGAGGGGAACTGCAGTTTTTTGGCAGAAGAAGAACCAGAAGGTTTCTGCTTCATTGTAACTGAAGGCGTTTGATTGGAAAACAGGTGGAAAATGTGCTGCGAGCATTTCATTTGTTGTAAAGGCTTGCATTTCTGCACCTCCTCTCAGCTCCTCCTCTTTGCTC
>JAVDPK010000498.1:77339-93127 GCA_034780415.1 Cichlasoma orientale | reverse complement strand
GTGTGTGTGTGTGTGTGTGTGTGTGTGTGTGTGTGTGTGTGTGTGTGTGTGTGTGTGTGTGTGTGTGTGTCTGCTCCGATGCCACCGTGAGCAGGACCGTACGTTTCTCTGTCACGGTTCAAAAATAAATCTCCTGCATGGTGGCGACACTGTAAACGTGATTCTTGGTTCAAAGACAGCTTCAGTGATTGGAAGCAGGAAGCAAATCTTCTTCTTCTGGTGTTTTGTTGACCCATCCACCTCGACTGTCTCTTTTATTTCGATCAGAATAATAAGAACATCAACAGATGGTGCACTTTGTCCCGAGAAGACTGCGCACGTCCTCGTGTCTAATATTTTATACAAACAGTGTGATAGTGTTTGCCAACATCAGGATGGAAGAACATCACCCGCTGTCATTTCTAACCTCTTTTTCTCGCTCTCTCCTCAGATCTGATTATGACTTGGAGTGTGACAGATACCCCGGTGACCACTACAACCGGTAAGGCTGTTAACGGTTTGCAGAATTGGTTCTTAAATAGGGGCAAATCCAAAGAGGAGATGTGGCGGTACCGCAGCTGAGTGATGTGATTTATAGGGAAGCATTAGTTTACTGACCTCAATCATTTTCTTTACTGCAATAAAATTCTGTCTGGCTCCTGGTAGCTGTATTAGGAATGATTGCTCAAGGTTAACCCGGTGAGGTTTTGAACATCACTGATGGTGAGTAACCCTAACCCCTAACTCACCCCGGTATCAGCGGGTCATAGAGCCGCCTGTCCACTGTGCCCATAAGTTATTTGCAGTAACTTGCAGTACCATCAGGGTGTGATATTATATATGTAAACTTGGCCTCCATACACCTATCGTGTCATTGTTTGTTGTTAAACAATATCTGTAACTTTGTATCGTTTAACTGGCTGAAAATCAACAGAAAGATGGTTGACAGTTGCAAACCTTACAAACCTTCAGCAGTCCGTCTGAGAGTGACTGATTCCTGTCACCCTCAGCAGGGCAGCAGGGCGCACTCGTGAGAGCCCAGCAGCTTCTGACCGGCACTATCTGACACCCTGAGAATGAAAACAGGTTGAATGACTTGCTCCACACAACAATTCAGCAGATATTTTTGTTTTGATTCCCCCTGAAATTCGCTCATCAGCTCTGAACCACCTCAAACCTCAAGTTCTCAGAGTTTCAGCATCATCTACATGTTGTTTTCAGAGTGACTCAGACTGCACATTTACAGCTGAGAGGCGAAAATTGGTCACCCACCGAGAACATGAATTGTCTCGACTCTCACAAAGTGGCAAAGTGATTTCCTGTTGTTGGCAGCAAATGCAAGACTGTGAAGTTAGGAGGCGATGAGCCTGTTTCAGAAAGCTGTGTCACGGCGCCAGGAAAAGATAAAAACTCTGAGTCTGACCTTGTTGTGTTTAGATTTCAGCCAGTTGAAGAGGCGTTTTGTGAGGATGAGCACAGCTGTTGGCCTCCTGTCCACCCTCCATCCTCAGCTCACAATATTTTGCACGGTGATAAAAACAGAAAGGAGCGCACAAGCAGCAACAAAACACAGAATACATAACCAAATACCGGGCTCCAAACAGGCAGAGAGGAGGGAAATGACAGAGCTAAGCTGGGAAGATTAAAATCAAACAGGATTATTGAAACAGAGGAAAGCGAGAAGGAGATGGTGAAGAAAAAGAGACAAAAAGCTGAGACAGACACAAGTCAAGATCAAAAAAGGAAAAACCGTGGACGATGAGGAGAGTAAAAAAATAAAGAGAATTATAAATGAATGAATGAAAAGGCAATCAAAGCAAAGCTCAGAAAGACATGAACATTTGAGGTATTAAATGATTTTTCCTAAACTTTGTTTTGCTAAGGATTCAGTGTGCTAAGGACCTGCGCTAACTGATGTGCCAGTAACTGCAGTTCCTCTAATGTCCACATGAGGCAGGCTCCCACAGTGAGATTCCACTCTTGCTCTCTGTGGGTAGCTTTTCAGTGTGTTTGCAGCCCTGCGGCAGACCAGCGACCTGCTGAGGAGTACCTGCCTCTGGCCCTGTGACGTGATAGGCTTCAGCCCCCGTCTCCAGCGGATTTAAGTTGGCATTATTAGGGGCGTGGCCACTTTGAATGATAGGTGTGCCTACACAGACTGCTGTAGCTGCTTGTTACTAAGTTTCACCTAGGTGTAACTTCTCAAGCACGTTTAATAAAATCATCTTGCAGTAACACGGCTCTCTGTGTTACAGCCTGTCTGAGAAGGTATCGGCTGCCTTTGGTCACACAAACATGGAGAGGCTGTGGGCACATACGACCTCTTTCACTTTGCACAGACTGATTATGCTGTCCTTAAAAAAGCCTCATAATTACCACTGATGGCTCTTCACCATCTCGTGTCTCTGTTCAGGACAATGATATACCCACATGTCCTCAGCCCTCTGCACACACACTTCAAACTATGAAAGCACAATTCTGCATAAAATTCAAGGTAAAACATACTGAAATTAAATACACGAGTAATTGAGATTATAATACTTGTTTAGTAAGAAGTATTGTAGTACACTGCAGCTTTGGTGAGTATTTGATGTTTAGCACTAATAATCAGGAACGTCTCTTTGGGTGAAGGAAAGGGGGAAATAAAAGGATCAGTTTAAACCAAGAAGAAAACTCTTTAAATTGGCTCTGCTTTACTCTGAAGCAGAAAATAAATTCACAGCTAAGTCCTTCTTTCTCATGAAATTACATTCAATTAAAATGGCAGCGATGCAGAAAATGGGAAAATGGAGGCGTCTTCTTATAAGTGCATATTTCTCCTTCAATTCATTTGTACTTACTTTTATTTCTTTTTATTTAACTTCATTCAGTCTTCATTTATTCTTTTCATAACACTGAGATTATAGATCCCACTGTGATGGAGCAATTTAACAAAAGGGAGGTGACGTGATTTTAAAGAAAAAAGGAGACCAATGAAAGAAAGATGGTTTGCTATTAAGACAAAGGCAGGGTAAAAGAAGAGGATTAAAGAGTTTTCTTTACTCTGTCCCAGCAGCAGAAACAAAGAAAGAGGTGAAAGAGAGATTAACAATGAGAGGAAACCGAGGCAGAGAAAGAAAAATGAGAGGGGGGGAGAAAACATGGTAGGAGACGTACACTGCTGAAAAAAAAATTGAAGGAACACTTTTTAATCCCAGCACAGTCTCAGAGCACGGAGGAGAATCCAGGAGACAGGCAGGTACTCTAGGGGAGCTGGACAGGGCCGTAGAAGGTCCTTAACCCATCAGCAGGACCGGGATCTGCTCCTTTGTGCAGGAGGAACAGGATGAGCCCTGCAGAGCTACAAAATGACCTCCAGCAGCCACTGGTGTGAACGTCTCTGACCAACCAGTCAGAAACAGACTTCGTGAGGGGGCCTGAGGGCCCGACGTCCTCTAGTGGGCGCTGTGCTCACTGCCCGGCACCGTGGAGCCTGATTAGCATTTGCCATAGAATACCAGAACTGGCAGGTCCACCACTGGAGGTCTGTGCTCCTCACAGATAAGAGCAGATTCACCCTGAGCACATGTGACAGATGTGAAAGGGTCTGGAGAAGCCGTGGAGAACGTTATGCTGCCTGTAACATCGTTCAGCATGAGCGGTTTGGTGGGTCAGTGATGTTCTGGGAGGCAGATCCATGGAGGGACACACAGACCTCTGCAGGCTCGACAACGGCACCCTGACTGCCATCAGGTATCAGGATGAAACCCTTGGACCTGTCAGACCCTACACTGGTGCAGTGGGTCCTGGGTTCCTCCTATGCACCACAATGCTCGACCTCATGGTGAGAGTATGCAGGCAGTTCCTGGAGGATGAAGGAAGTGATACCACTGACTGGTGTCCTAAGTCCAACAGAACACCTTTGGGACGTTATGTTTCAGTCCATCCGACGCTTCCAGGTTGCCCCTCAGACTGTCCAGGAGCTCAGTGATGTCCTGGTCCAGATCTGGGAGGAGCTCCTCCAGGACACCATCCATCATCTCATCAGGAGCCCCAACGTTGTCAGACATGCATACAAGCAGGTGAGGGCCACACAAACTACTGAGAACCATTTAGAGTTGCTGAAATTTCAGCTAAATGTTCCAGCTGCTGCATCATTTTCACTTTCAGGGTGTCTTTGAGTTCAGCCTCTGTAGGTTCATCACTTTCATTTCCATCAAACACTGTGGTGTCCCTTCATTCCTAACACATTACTCAGTCCATATCAGTGTTTCCCACTGAGATCTGATGTGTTTTCAAAGTGTTCCTTTCATTTTTAGCTGAAAACAAAGGGTTAAAAAAGTTCAACTACATCCTTACACTTTACAGCTCAGGATGATGTCACAAAATAGAATTTGCAAACAAGTTTTTAATTGTGTGTGTGTGCGTGCGCGCGTGTGTGTGAGTGACTGACTCAGAGTGACAGAGTGATTGAAGTCAGTCTGAGTTGACAGAAAACACCAGAAAACCAAATTTTTCTAATCTGATCTAATTTTCCTCCGTTGTGACTGAGCCACGAACAAACCCACAGGATCCAGAGGATCTTTGTTTGTGGTCACCACAGGAGGATCTCTCTTCAGAGAGTCTTTGGTGGCACCAGGGGATAGAACAACAGGCTGATCACCACATGTTTACATAGACATTAAAGACACAGAGCACTTCCTTCTCACTGAGTTTAATGCTAAATCAAAAATACTGACTTCATTTTCCAGCCCTCGAGGTTGCTGCTTGGACACCGGCCTGCTTCACTGCTTTTTTTTTTTTTTTTTTAGCTCTTCAAGAACAAAATAGATCCTAAAAACAAATGAAATGTCTGAGCTCTTGTTATTGTTGGACTGACTGTAGAAAATTCAATTGAAAAGAAATGATGTTATTTATTCGGTACAAACTGCAGGACAGACAAGCTCAAGTGGTGCTTTGCCTGCAGAAAATTAAATTCTGAGTTGTACGTCTGTTTATTAAGGTGCTTCTTTGTCAGTCTCAGTTTATGCCACGGTTCATTGTGTTATTCTCGGTACCAGCAGCTCGCAAATCAGCAAACACAGGAGTGACACAAGTTAATTTGCTTTGCTCCTGAAACATTTTTACAGGATATCTGCAGCCTGTAAACGGCTGGCAGTGCTGAAGGTGACTTATTTGTGTGTGCACAGCGAATTCTGGACAGCAGAGAGAAACTAACAAATACTGTATCCGTGTTTGGTGGAAAAAATGCAGCTACAGCAATTCAGCATGACAGAGTCAACAATTTAGTGCAAAGCAGCAGTCGGGCTGCTTATGAATCATCTCCCCTCACTCAGCCTGTTATTCATCCTCCCTCCATCACCTGCTGTGAACTCACCTGAGCTGCCGGCTATGTGCGGCTCAAATCACCACAAGGTTACAAATAAAGCAGATCGCACACTGAGAGGCAGTGCAGCTCAAACGCTAGATTTCCTCACCAATGCTTCCTACGAGGAAATCAATGCAACCTGAACAAAAGCGAAGGAGGCAGGAAGCATGAATGACCTCTCCTCATGGAATCAGCTGTCTGAAGTGCGTTTGCCTCTTCAAGGCCAGTACCATGAACGCCTCTGTGTCACAGAGTATCCTAGAGTCAAATGTGAGGCCATCTGTCTGCAGCTGAAGCTGGGCCCAGACTGGGTCATGCAGCAGGACAATGATCCTGATCACAGCAGCTCCACCGAAATGAATCAGTCACTGCTGAGGGTGGTTCCTCCACATCACACGGTGCACGTAGTTTCTCAAACACTGCTTCTGCATTTTGGCTTCGTTTTTGTTCAAAGATAATTACACGGTGTGATGTGTCACATGTTGTCGTTCATCTGTTGTTGTACGCGCTTGACCTTACAACATGAAGCTCCTTGAGGCGACTGTGCTTGTGATTTGGTGCTATATAAACTTGAACTGAAGCTGGGTTGTGTTTACATGTTAGCATATATAATACACAGCAACATTAAGAGCTTTATAAACTGCATTTGTTCTCTCGTCTTTGGTGAAAGGAGGTGAAAAACAGCAACCTCATTTCCTGTCTTGACTTTCCCCAGTTAAAGGTTAAATAAAGACTAAAATAAGAAAAAATAAACCCTGAACAGCAGCGGACTGACAGCACCTGACCTCCTCACCACGGGCTGAAAACACAGATCACCGCAGGCAGCCAAGGACAGGTGGAGGAGGAGGAGGAGAATAACTGTATGGAGGCTGTAGAATAAGAGGGAGGAGCAGAGGACGGATAAACGCTGCTCTCACTCATCCACCTCCCTCCACCTTATCCTTTCCCTGCTCAAGAGTTTGCATCATCCTTTTGTCTTTTCCTCGCACATCTCCTCGCTCATGGCCCCATTTTAACATGATTTGTTTGTGTGGGGCAGCTCCGGTTGTGCTTCAGTCACTGTAATTACGCACACTTGCAGCTCTCAGAGGTTTGCTCTGTGCTGTAGTCTTTTTAGCTCCAATTTCAGGATCAGAGGAGGAGCTACGGAGACCCACTAAGACCTTTGATACACTGGGTTAACAATGATTTGTTGATAGGTTTGCTCACTTACAAAGAAATAAACAGTCTCTAATTTTTATGCTAGTTTCATTTGAATGGAGACAGAATATCAACCAAAAACCCAGAAAAAGATAAAGGTTATACACTGATATGCATGTCGTTGAGTGTAAGTATTACAATCAATCAGTTAATTACAGAGCCTCCTGATCTCAGCTCGTTATGTGTATAAAGCACACCTGTCCACAGAATGAGTTTCTTCCAGTCCCTCCTCTCCTCCGTGGGCAAAGACCAAAGAGCTGTCAAAGCACACGACTGTAGACCTGCACGAGGCCGGACCGGGCGACGAGACCATCAGCAAGGAGCTCGGTGAGAACTGTCGGTGGGATTATTTGGAGATGGTAGAAATATAAAATGTCCATCAGTCGGCTTCAGTCTGGAGCTCCACGCAGGATCCTGCCTCATGGCGTGAGGATGAGGAAGGTGGTGGATCAGCCCAGAACTACACGGGAGGAGCTTGTTAATGGTCTGAAGGCAGTTGGGACCACAGCTGGTAACACACTGTACCAAAATGGAGTGAAAACCTGCAGCACCCACCACGTCCCCCTGCTCCAGAAGGCACATGTACAGGCCCGTCTTAAGTTTGCCAGCGAACATCTAAACGATTCAGAGAAGGTTTGGGAGGAGGTGCTGCGGTCAGAGCAAACCAAAATCGAGCTCGACCCGCCGTGTTTGGAGGAAGAGAAATATGACGCAAAGAACAGCATCCCCGCAGTCAAGGAGGTGGAAACATGAGGGTTTCTCTGCTGAGGGCGCAGGAACGCTTCACTGCAGCGAGGGAACAATGGAAAATCTCAGAGGAGAACCTCCTTCCTTCAGCCAGAACACTGAACATAGCCAGAACACAGTTATTTACCTCAACTGTTAAAAAAAAAAATGAAGCCAAACTTGCAGTTCCTCTAATGTCCACTTGAGGCTGGCTCCAGCAGTGAGACGGTCCCCACAGACTCCCATGTTAACACTTTACAGAAATAAACATGTTTACAGCCTGATACAGAAAATGTTTTTGGTCTTTATGGATAGTTTCCCCTCCATAACGACGGTACAGAGGGTGTGGTCACTTTGACTGACAGGTGGAGCTGTAGCTGTTTGTTGGCTTCACTTCAGTTAGCTGGACTCACTGAACTGCATCTCACACACAGCGTTTGTGCCTTTTGGAGCACTTTTAATTCAATTATCTGACCATCCAAGACGTGTGCTCCAGTTTTGGTGAGTGAAATTCAAGATTTTATTGTTATGCTCCTTATTAATAATAATAAACCCTGCCAGCACACATACGTGGGCGCGATATGGGATAAGTAAGGGCAAACATTATGGGCCCCATAAGGGTTTCCATGGTGGCCCTGCAGGGGTTTGCCCAGATGGATATTAACAGGCCCTGAATATGTGTTCATTGGGCCCTGGATGGTTGACTTACATGAGGCCCATGCATGCATGGACCATCTGGGTCCAAAATGAACACACATTCAGGGCCCATTAATATCTATCTGGACAAACCCCTGTATTTAGGGTCGTGTGGAACCTTCTGTGTTAAGCACATTGAGTTTGCATGTCCTGCAATGGGCTCTATGAATAAAATTGTCATTGCCAAACAGAATAAAACATTAAGCTGCTTTAAATTTTTGGTCATTCTACGTGTGAGAAAGGAGGGTTATCCAGGATGTGCTAATTGGCTAACGACTTGTCAATCAAAAACGTGCGCTTTCACAGTCAGATTCGCCCCTCGCCCCTCGCCCCCTGGCTTCAAAACACCAAGATGGCAGCAGTGATAACACTGAGCCTCCATAACAGACCAGTACAGCATGTACTTTCATACTGTCTGCATCCAAAACCTTAACAGATCGCTGCAGGCAGCCAACACTGGTGGTCTTATGCAGTCTGTGGTCTGCCTGTCGAGTGAGCAGTTTCTGGTCGTCAGAGCTGTCCTGTGTCTGTGCTTGACCCATGGATCAGATGATACTTTGTACAAAACTCTGTAAGATTGTTTGTCCCACATCAGGATGTTTGACTGTCAGTGGAAGATCAACATTTCGCCCCTGCTGCCTTCTCTGAAGATCCCCACAGTGACCAGGAGCCATTTAATCATATGTTTAGCCTCCTGAAGAAAGACTTCAGGTTTACCTGCCTCACTCTGTAAGAAGCGAGGCAGCATGTAAAGCTGTGTCAACACTGCCGCCCTGTAAATATTTATAGGCGTTTATCTGCTGGCCTGTGGATTATCAGCTTAGTGAGGTACAGTAGCCCCCCAACCAACACAAACACACACGCTCACCTGCTATCCTGATGTGTTGCGACAGCGGGGACAAACACAGCAGGATGTCTGAGTGTGTTTCTGCGTGCGTGCCAGTCATACAAACCCACAAATCAAAAAGGTGCTGATAATGCGTGAAACATCTGCTGCGCTCCTGAACTTTTCTTTCACCGCGCTAAACTGTTTGAATGGCACAGACATGAAAACAAAATGCTGAGCTTTTATTTGGAGATAAAAATAAAGTCTGTGAGGGGATGTCAGGTGTGTCAGGTGCTGTCAGACCTGCAGGCAGCAAGGTTTGTGTCTAACGAGACGGTGCTCCGGTCCTCTTTGTGTGAGGGGTGTTTCATATTTTGAGCTTTTCTTTTACCTTCCCCGCTCTCTCTCTTTTTCTTAAAGCTCTAATAAACTCTAATAAATTCAAACGATCAGGTGGCTGCCCACAGAAACGAGCATAAAACAGGACTAAAACGGCATGTCATTAAACCCCACTGCTATTTAAATATTCTGACCACATCAAAGCACAATCACAGACAAACACCATCTACATGCTCATTATAAATCATCAGTTATTATTTATTAACCTTTATTTGAAAGCATGAAGCTAGAACACTGTTCCATGTGCCAATCAGAGTAAAACTGAACAGTTTGAAAAGAAGCAATTTGTTTCCACTGATCAAAGGTGAAAATACACGACATTGGCCACGCCTCCTAATCTTTGAACTCAGGTGTTTACAGTCCCGTTGGCACAGGTGTATAAAACCAAGCAAGCAGCCGTGCAGTCTGCCTTTGCAAGTTTTGTGGGTCATTGTGAAGAGCTCACAGAGCGTGAGGGTGGTGCTGTAAAAGGACGTCACCGCTGCAGCTACACAGTTTGTGAAATTTCTCCCTTCTTTGATATCCCACCTGCTGGTATGATCGCAGGTGTCCGAGTGCTGAGGCGCATCACCGTCGCTCTGCTGACTCAGTAACTGCAGAGCTCCAAACCTCCTCTGGCATTAACATCAGCACTAAACTGTGCACCAGGAGCTTTGTGGCAGGGTTCCCATGGCTGAACGGCTCCTGTAGGTCCATGCAGCGATCGGATACCTGTGGATATCAGCCTGCAGTCGATCCGTTCAGCTCAGTTTTAGTTTTTCATACTTTGTCAGGTGCAAGATTCAAGGTGCAGCAGATGCATCCTCCTGCTTCCTGGTTATTATCTAGCCAGCAGTTATTTTTGCGGAGAAAATGGTCCATTATGGTGGTCACCTTTCTGCACGGCTGTGATGCTGGTTCTCTGTCAGAGCTGCTCGGAGACGCTAGCTTGGTTAGATACTGATTAGACTTCTGTGCTGGGTCTTTGTGGGGCCTCTGTACCCAACCTACCACCATTTATTCTTGTGTGGCTGCATTACGTATGTTAATGACTTTGTGGCCGACAGAAACAAAAAATGCTGGGACCTTTCCCCTCCTTGGTCCTCGCTCTTTGTGGTCACTTTCTTCATTCCCTCACATCCATTCCGATAGTTTCAGCAGTCTCCCTCCAGGAATTTGATGACAGTTGTGAGTCCTTATATTGATGCTTTCATTATTATTCCTGATTGTTATTCCCTCACTGATAAATTCAAAAACTGCACTGAAAAGTAGCCGGAAATGCACGAGAGGACTCAGCAGCGGTGAACAGGCCAATCACAATCGTTCTAACGTGTAGTTACATTTTTGCGGAGGCTCAGGTCAGGTTACATCATCGCTTACTGCGTAGGTAGGAGCGGTTTCCGTAGCCGCCTTGTGCACTTTTCAGGTGCACTTTGAGGTTGGTGGATTTCTCCTTGAGAAGTGTTCCACACATTTCACCATCATCCACAACACGACACCCCGACTGGGACTCTGCTGCTTCCTCCAGACTTTTACTGCTGCTGTTATTTTCCAGACTGGCGCGGTGAGCAGACACACACAGAGAGGACATTTTATCTATAATTTCAGTTTGTTTTAGTTCGTTTGTAAACACACAATAGTTTCAGTTAGTTATCTTTTTTTCCTTTTAATTATTGTTGTAGCTGCCATGGATGAAGTCAGCAACACACTGGATAACTGAAACACGGTGACAGGTTACAACTGAAATATCAATTGCATTACATTAAAAGTTCAAACCTGTCCTGTTATTCATCACTTCATCAGCAGCAGTACACTTCATCATGACTCCCCAGCTTGATGCTGCTTCTGTTTGATTTCCGGGCCACATTGCAGGCTGGTTCCAGCATTGGGCCCATTTCTGGTAAAGCTGCATAGACCAAAGGGGCATCCCTCTTCAGTTTCAGCTCTTCTGTTCGAGCCATCATGGCAGACTAACATTTCTGAAGCCAAGAAATGCCACCGCCATCCTCTGAGCCGACACGTTACAAACACTACATGTGCTGATGGCCTCAGTCACATGGCACACAAAACTGGAAGAGCCCCTGTTAGAGATGAAGTTGCAGTCTGAGGCTCCTCTGAATATTTCTGCATGACTGTGGGTGCACACAGCTTTTCTCCGTGGCCTTTAAAGTGTAAATGAATTTTTCCATGTCACAGAAGAACCTTTTTAAAATGAACTGAGCAGATGTGTGTGTGTGTGTGTGTGTGTATTTGTGTGACAGTGAAAGAGATGAAGTGTATTCATGTTCCCCCTGCAGTCATTGCTCCTCCAGCTGTAGATGGCTGCTGTGATAGGCAGCAGAGGTTGGCAGCGAGAGGAAAGGCTGCTCCTCGTCCTCCCCGTCGCCTCCTCTATCGCTCCCTGCATCAAATTGGAGCTGTCAGTCAGCTCTCTCCCGCAGCACAGCACACTCTATCAGACCGCAACAACCGCGGGAAAAAACACGGCATCAGCGAGCAGCGACATAACACCAAAAGGGAGAAGGTGCAGTGCTGAAAGGAGGGCATCTGGGATTATTTGATGAAATGAAATCAGTGCTGGTTATCCGCTTATAGAAGATAAATCACTCTGTCCTTTGGAAAGTTTCATCTGACCTCCAGCAGGTAACTCAGCCCGACAGAGGGAGCAGCTGCAGCTGATTTAAGGCCAAATTCACTTTCAGTTGACTTTCAACTGCAGCTACATACAAATGGCAGAGCTTTCATTCTCATTTAATTTCCTTATAAATCAATTTGATACTTTCATTAGAAGTAAGGGGAAAGAAGTAGGCTATATGAAAACTTCCATCAGGAGAAGGTTTTAAACACCTCTGTCATCCTGCTGTGTCGCTAAAGTGCACCTGTTCTGCTTTTCTTCATTTTCTATCACATACATCCTGTTCCAGAGGTTGGTGTTCATATTAAATGTGTCTAAAGTTTTAAATAATGAGATCAAGTAATCTCTGTGAGCCAAAAGCTCAGGCTGAACACTCCAGACCCTCTGATTCACACAGTTTTTTCTTCGCTTGGCTCTGCATGACATCATAGAGAGGGGATATCCCTAATATGGTCATCACATGCACATAAGCCCCACCCACCTGTTGTTCAAACCAATTGTTTCTGAGGGACAGCCAATCAGGAGAAAGTTGCACCAAGACCTAAATATGGATCATTTTGTGTGACTCATGCAAAGCTACGCTAGTAGAGTCCACGAGTAAAAATATGGAGCTGCACATTTCAAAACTCAGTTTTGAAATTTAAAAAAGCTCTCTCATGATTGGGGGTCACGTTTATCAGAAAACAATAACTTCACACTCACACTGTGGGACATCAGTGGTGCTTTCTTCATTATGCACAACAATTTGTTTGGAAATTTGGGTAAAAGTGCTTCTCCCTGCTACTCTGTAGATGTTGGCAGGTATGTTCTACATGTGAACATACCTGCCAACTTCCTGTCACTGCTATAGTTTAAGGGAGTTTTCACACCTGCACTGTTTGGTGCAGTTAAATTGAACTTGGTGCAGTTCATTTGTGCAGATGTGAACACAATAAACGCACTTGATTGTGGACCAAAACATCCACACACAGGCTCTTCCAAACAAACTCCAGAGCGCTTCATTTATGCTGAAAACATGTTCTGACCTCCATCTGACACGCCTACCTCGTCCCATACCAGGTATGCATTTTGGGATGCAGAGCACACAAACCGTAGCACCTAGCCATAAAATGAACTGAGTAAACGTACTTGTGTTATCCATTAGTTCGGGATATGAAACCTTCTTCTTGTATTGACTTTTGTTGCTCCCGCCCATGTCTTATAACGAACCCGTTTATTGTGGATGTTTGCAAAGACCAAAAGATGAAATAACCAAAACTAGAGCTAAACATGGAGGAACAGGCAACAGACACAGACAAAGACTGAGATGAAGGACAGGACTATTTATACACATGGAGGTAATCAATGAAGCAGGAATAGGAGGGTAACAAGACACAGCTGTAGACAATCAAGACTACGAGACAAGCAAGATGAGGAAGTAAAACTAAACACGAGACACAACAAATAACTACCAAAGTAAAGCAGGAAGTGAGAAACAACAACAGGGAAACACATGAATGAGGATGAGACAGGAAACCCCGAATAAGCTCAAAAACTGTAACTAAGGACTAAAGACTCCAAAGACTGTGGACGTTCATGAAAATCAGGATGTAGATAATGACCAAGACCCAAACAGGGAACACTTTAATGAACATTTAAAAATCCCAAACTCAAAACCCTGGGTCCAAGACTCAGAACCACGACAGTTAGTGTGACCTTTGCAAATAATAGCCAACTATACATTATAAAAAGACTGACTTCCCTTTGCTACTCAAAGAGTTCAGGTCACAAGGGTTTCATTTTTAGGGCTTTTGTTGTGAAAGGTAAGGACAGGAAGAAGACTTCTTTGCACCCATAAAAAAATTAAACAGGCTTCCTGCACAGAGTGGGCAGCAGTCCTTCATATACGGTTCAATAAAAGCTGCTTTAATGTTGGATCCACTGTTGCATTCCTGAACGAGCGTGAAGAACACATCACAAAATACGTGACTTTTATAAATACAGCTGTCCCGTATGGATACGTTGCTTTTAACAAACAGGGGGAAACAGTGCAGGGACTGTTTTTAGCAGGATGTTAATCCGATTTTGGTCCTCTGAGTATCTGAGAGAAGCAGGATAAAATACAGTGCGAGCATTTATGGTGATGAAGCAACATGGAACATGCCTCATTAATGGGGATTTAATGGTTTGGAGCCATTATTTAGCTCTTTGGCACAGAGCGGTGAGATGTACTCAAACAGTACTTGTTACTCGGATACATTCAGGATCGTTTTGCTTCTGCATGTGAGAAATAAATAAATCTTATTTCATAGAAATAGGAGTGAAGCATTCTTGCAGGAAGATGAATGAGAGGACCTGAAGGATGAGTGATGACCTGTCCCGTCGTCTCTGCTCTTTAGTATTCAGCCTTTTGGGTCGACTGTAATTGGATCACATTCATATTGCTGCTCCACGAGTTCCATGTCATCCTCATATTAAACCTCTTCCTCCATTAGTTTGATTGGCACAGTCAACCTTTGATTTGAGGAAGACGAGGCAGCAGAGTGATGGTTATTAGAGCTAAATCTTAACCATAAGTACATCAGATAGCTTTCTGTCCATCTTTTCTATCCACCTATCTGGTATGTATCTCCTATGTTTTCCTTAAGTTGGCCTCTCACACTCCCAGACTGTATATATAAGATGGATGTAGACTCTATGTGGTAAACCGCTGGTTTTTGAAGTCTCAGCGCAGCAATATGGCCGCCAACATTTTGAGTTTTTGGAGCCAGAGGTTATCAAATCTGGACAACAGGGCAGCTTGGTTTGTTGTGGATGTAATCTTCATCCATAAAGACACAGATACCTGCTAATTAGCACTAAATAACAGACTAATAAAATCCTAGACTTTCACTCACCAAAACTGCAGCACATTCTTCTTGGAGTGAGTGCTCAGCTGGACTGAGCTGCACATCAGAGGGACGCGCTTTAGAGCACTGAGATGTTCACATTCTGGAGTAAAGGAGGCCAGGTATGTTCACCTGGAATAGTGTGTGTGTGTGTGTGTGTGTGTGTGCATGCGTGTGTGTCTGTCTGTGTGTGTTATGTTGTGTTACTTTGCTCTGTTGTGTTATATTTTCAGCATCAGCTCTTAAAGTTCAGCTCTCGTCTTTGAACTCGTGCGTTTGGATCTTCTGACCCGGAGATCAGAACAGGAGCGTCTCGGTCTCTCAGACGCTCTGATGAGGCACCAAATCTGGATGAATCTGCTGCTTAAAGCCACTTAAAAGCCTCCAGATGAAGTAAAATAGTTACACTGACTGTGTTTTGTGATGAAGTTCTGAGAAATCAAAGCAAGTCTGTGTTTCTTCTTGTGTCCGGTGTGCTTTAAAACTCTGGTTTCTGTGTATAAAGATGACTTCAAACATGCTGCTCTTCATGAAGATTAAATCTGCTCACAACATAAATTTGCCTCCATTTCGTTCTGAGCATGAAGCAGTCGGATCGAAGCAAGCGTGTTGCTGCTGCCTCGGGCAGTGGTGCATCATGGGACTCTGTCAGTGAGGGTGTGTGTATTTAAAGCTCGCATGTGTGTGTTTGTTTTCAGCATGTTTGACAATCAGCGAGTGCCCTCATCAGTCTCAGCGGATCCCAATCCTGTAAAACAGCCCCGCCCTTCATCCTCCTCCTCCTCCTCTTCATCATCCACGGCCGCTCTGAGAATGAGGAGCAGCCGGCCGTCCAGAAGGAGCAGCAGCTCACACACCTCCGCCTCCAGCAGCAGCAAACGTAAGAGGATGCTGGACAAATTACTCTTTGTTTTCTATAATCAACATTACAAAGTTTATATTAAAGTTATTCAAATGTGAGTGTAATGTGCTCAGTGTGTGTACTTGATGTAGCTGTACTCCATATGATGACACCATACTGCCAATGGACAGGCTGAATTTTCTACATGAAGCAGTATTATTACACACACACACACACACACACACACACACACACACACACACACACACACACACACACACACACACACACAC
>JAVDPK010000496.1:81345-107398 GCA_034780415.1 Cichlasoma orientale | reverse complement strand
CGCCCTCTCAGACAAGTATAATAATGTAAGAAGGGTTGGGAGTACCTGCCAGTCACACAGGCCTAAAGACTGGTTGGCAACCTCCAGTCTCTAGAGAACAATGTATGTTCTCTGACTGGTTGGCAAGTAGTTGCTGGCAGTTGCTGGGTGAAATCTGTCGCAAAAGGGGCGTTGTACCAAAATCTTGTGATAGCTTTGGTTGCTGGGAGATTGCCATGATCGCTTGTAGTTTCAAAGTAAGGAGCAACTTTTACTTTGAATGCGAACAGTCTCTGGTTGGTTTACTTTATATATTAGCTGCTGTGCCATCTGTTAATCCTGGTTAACACCATCGTCTCTGTCTGCACTTATCACACATGCCGTACTGGTGGCATTGGAGTCAGCAGGCCTGATTATGACGTTTGGAAAAATTCAGAGTTACAAAGATATTTAGGGCTGATGAACAGTGAACAGCATGGTGACGATTGTGTACGGACACACAAACACAGCCTCTCCTGGGAGACCTGCTCAGCTACAGCACAGGTACCCACACACCAACTCTCTCTGAGGAATTTGAAAGGGTTTCCAGTGACTGTCAAAACTTCACCTGACGTAATGCCTCTCCATCTGAGACAGAGAGAGTGCGACAGCAGCTGCTCATACCACTGTCTGCACCACCAACCCGTCAATTACTGGAATAGTGTGACGCCATCAGCAGAAACGTGTATCATGTCACTTAGTGCTTGTGTGTAAATGTAAATGGGCTGTGCATGTCCCAGTGGTCATTGATACAGGCAAAACTAGAGTCTTCCACTCAAAGCATTGCTCTTTAGTCTGCCTACTGATATTCAAATTAATGACCATCCTATGATAGCAGAGAAATTTACAATTTGACACTTGGCACAACGGAGCCGATTCAGCACCGTGTTGATGCCTTCAAAGGTGCCAAACAAGCTCGTGATGGCTCAGTCCACATTCGCCAGGTTTCGCACAGCATGTGTGTTGACCGCGTTCATGCCTGCAAAACTGCTGTCACTTTTCCTAATAATGACATTAAAGTTTGGGTTTCCCTGGATTAACAAATTGCGCATCGCAGTGCTTTACATACTCACTGAGCAGGACTTCCAGGAAGTGTTGCAAGTGTTGCAGGAGTGAAGTGACCACTTTAAATCAGGTTTTTGCTTATCGAATGCACTTGGTTATTTGATCATCAGCAAGTGTGTGCACCTCTATAAAAGCAGAGGTTTTGGCAGTTTGCTGGACTGGATCATTCAGGTGTGTGTTAACACAATGCCAAGGAGGAAAGCCATCTGCAACAGTCCTAGAGAGGCTTATGTAACAATGTCCTTTTGGATAGACAAGACCAAAGTGGAGACATTCAGCTATAATGCACAGCACCACATCTGGAGAAAGCCAAGCAAAGCATATCAGCACAAACACCTCATGCCAACTGTCAGTGCAGGGGTGATGATTTGGGCCACAGGATCTGAGCACCTTGCAGTCACTGAGTTGAGCATGAACAACTCTGTGTACCAAAGTATTCTAGAGTCAAATGTGAGGCCATCTGTCTGACAGCTAAAGCTTGGCGCAAACTGGGCCACACAACAGGACAATGACCTCAAGCACAGCAGCACATCTACAACAGAACGGCTGAAAAAGAAAAGAATCGAGATGCTGCAACGGCCCAAAGTCCAGACCTCAACCTGGCTGTGGTGGGAAGCTAACCCTGTACAGCCTGAACCGTGAAATAATTACCAGAAAATTCTAATCGTTTGAAAATGCAGTGTTTATTGAACCTTCTGATAAACAAAAAAAGAGAAAGAAATTAAATATTAATTTGCACATACTGTATGAGTTTTTGTATTATATTTGCTATATCTGGCTCTCTTTTTTTGCCATTTATTGCTTAAAAATGTATTGTGCCTTATTAAAGCGCTAATCTAGACACTTTAATGCACAATAAATAGGAGCATGTGTGTGTGTACAGTATATACAGTACCAGTTAGAATTTTGGACACACCTTCTAATTCTGTGGTTTTTCATTATTTAAAAATTGTCCGCATTGTAGATTAATACTAAAGTCATCCAAACTATGAAGAAATACATATGGAATTATTTAGTAAACAAACCAGAATATGTTTTATATTTTAGATTCTTCAAAGTAGGAACCTCTTAGGTGACAGCTTTGCACATCTTGGCATTTTCTCAGTCACCTTGAATGGCTTTCAGTTAACAGCTGTGCCTTGTCAAGAGTTAATGTTTTGAATTCTTTGCCCTCTTAATGTGTTTGAGACCATCAGTTGTGTTGTGAAGAGGTAGAGTTGGTATACAGTGAATAGCCCTATTTGAGTAATGTTCTAATCCATATTAAACAGTCCGTCATTACTTTAAGAAATGAAGGTCAGTCAATCTGAAAAATTCCAAGTACTTTGAATGTATCCTCAAGTGCAGTTGCAAAGACCATCAAACGTTATGATGAAACTGGCTCTCATCAGGACCGCCCCAGGAAACCAAGAGTTCATCAGAATTATCAGCCTCAAAAACCACAAGCTAACAGCACCCCAGATAAGAGCCCACCTACAGTAAATGCTTCACAGAGTAACACACACATCTCAACATCAACTGTTCAGAGAAGACTGTGTGAATCTGGACTTTATGGTCGAATGGCTACAAAGTAGCCACTTCTAAGGAAGAACAACAAGAGCAAGAGAATAGCTTCGGCCAAGGAACACAAGGAATGGACATTAGACCAGTGGAAATCCATCCTTTGGTCTGATGAGCCAAAATGTGAGATTTTTGGTTCCAAACGCCATGTCTTTGTAAGATGCAGAAAAGGTGAGTGGATGGTTTCTACATGTGTAGTTCCCACAGTGAAGTATGGAGGAGGAAGTGTGATGGTATGGGGGTGCTTTACTGGTGACACTGTTGGTGATTTATTCAAAATTCAAGGCACACTTAACTAGTATGGCGACCTCAGCATTCTGCAGCGACATGCCATCCCATCTGGTTTGTGTTCAGTGGGACCATCATTTGTTTTTCAACAGCTCAATGACCCCAAACACACCTCCAGGATATGTAAGGGCTATTTGATCAAGAAAGAGGGTGATGGAGTGTTGTGTCAGATGACCTGACCTCCACAATCACCTGATCTAAACACAATTGCGATGGTTTAGGATGAGTTGGACTGCAGAGTGAAGACAAAGCAGCTTGCTACATGATTCCTTATGTGTTCCTTCATAGCCTGACTTCAGTATAAATTTACATTGTAGGGAAAAAAAAACACCTTTTGACTGCTACTGTGTGTGTGTGTGTGTATATATATATATATATATATATATATATATATATATATAAAAATAGCACCAGAGCACTTTTAGTGTACACTCTGAGAAATAAGGCTCATTTTTTTTATCCCTATCCAGAAGATTTCTGGAGGTATGATTTCACTAATTAGATCATTTAGGCTGAAAAAAAGAAAGCCAGTATATTTCTTGGTTAAATAAATCCATCCTGCTGCACTAACATGCATTACGAAATGTATCGTGAGATGCAGCTGCACTGCTTGTAGCCCAGAGGAAAGAGGCCAGCTGAAGATGTGTTAGGAAACTCACTATCAAATTTGAATATTTTACTAGCTTCAATTAAAACACTGATTAATTTGAGGGCGCTCCAGAAGTTGCTAGAGCATGAAAGGCAAAAATTAGGAAGGAGGGACCATGGAGACACAAAGATGTTGTGCGTGTGTGCGGATGTGTGTTCGTGTGTGCGTGGATGTGTGCGCACACGTGCTGGTGAAAGTATTAAAACGCAGACAAAAGCCATCCTGAATTATTATGATGGCGAATTATAAAATCAGGAATAATTGCGGTCTCTCTCTCAGCTGCTCCTCCTCAGCCGCTCTGTTTTCACGCAGGTTCTGAATGTGGATTTGAGGTTGTGTTTTTTTTAAAGAGTGAGCTTAGACAGGAGTGAGAATAAGAAGCCTGAGCAGATGCTGGGTAATTAATTAACCAGGTTATCTGTGTTAGTTCAAAGAGTTGGTTGAAAAACTCCATCTGTATCTGACTTGTTAATGTTTCCAGCTTCCTGAGAACTCTGGAAAGTGTCTTAAATATAAATTTATATTTGGTCCAAATGTGGCCCACATCTGCATTTCTGTCGCGTCATGTGACTTTGACTGAAGCTGAGTGTTTCCAAGGCAATATCACGGCAAAGCGTGTAACAGACCCACTGGTCCACCGGGTGGATGTCATGCATTGCCTGTCCTACGTGTGAAATAAGTTGCAGTACCAGCAGGGGGTACGATACTGCACTACGAAGATGTGGATACATATGCAAAGTGATCCACAGGTGTCTGAAGTTCTGCAGCTCACAGAGTGCTTTTAAAGCGATCTGTGTCAGAATCTGGGCTCAATACCGCGAAGCGAGTTTAACATAGGCAGGCTATCTTTCCATTCCCCTGGATCCACTGACCCTAACATTAGCAATCAGAATAAGCTGGTCATCAGCTCACTAAGTTAATCCAGGGCGTCAGAGGAGCAAGTTAGGGGCAGGCAAGGTTGGACCAAAATGCAGGACGCGTGAGACAGAGCTGAACTCAAAAACAGCTTTAATGCTGACTCTTTATATAAAGGTCCAAAAACACAAAATCCCAAAATCACAGTAGGCAATAATTCACAATACAAAAACCTTGGCAAACAAAAGGGAAACTCAGGAGGAATACACACACAGCTGGTGGGAGACTGAACAAGACACACACACACACGCGAGGTAATGAGAGGAGAGGGGAAGCATCCGGGGAGCACAGGTCAACAGTATTACACTAACGAGAAAAGGCGAAGCAAACCTAAACACATACACAGGGGACAGGAGGCTGTCAAAATAAAACAGGAAGAACAAAACATGATACAAATGCAAACTCGTCACAACACAAACACCGGGGAACTAAACATAACTAAACAATACCCAAGAACATGACTCGAAGAACTAAAGTAAGACCTGAAAATACAAACAAGCGCATAATAAAACTAAGGCAAAAGCAAACTAGGAAACACAACTGGAGAAATTAAACAGTGGCAGAACTTCAATGAACAAAACACAAAACACTGGGCAGACTCTGCTATGAGTTTGTGATTGGTCAGATGTGTTGGAAGCATCTGACCAATCGCAAACATGAATAAGTGCCCCAGCAGCAGAGCGGCTGATTTCACTTATGTTTCTATAATATTAGAGACATATGTAGATGTTAAACATGTAATAGAGACTGAGAGTAGATAAATCAGCAGTGTGAGTGTGTCTGTGGGTCTGAGAGCAAGCAAAAACAGAATTCAACCCTAGACTTGATGTTCAAACGTCTCTCGAAATTGAATGACTAAAACTCACCCAAAACTATTGATCTTTCCTCCCAACTCTAAAGAGATCAGAGATCTAAAACCTGCTCATTCCTTTCTCATTCCGAGTTAGGAAAGGTCACCCATGCTTTCGTTTCTTCCTGACTTGACTTCTGTAATGCACTGTACAGTCATCAGTCATCGTAAAATCCACAGGCTGCGATTAATTTCAAATGCTGCCGCCAGGCTTTTAGCACGCAGCAAAAGGAGTGCCCACATTACACCAGGCCTTGCAGCTCTCCACTCACTACCTGTTAGTTTTAGAATCAATGTTAACATTTTATTGCTGGTTTTTAAAGCCCTGCGCGCTCAGTACTCCTACCTACATCCGCGAGCTGCTGACTCTGGATGAGCCTGAGCTACTTCTGGCATAGCCTTTTTAGAGGTCCCAAAGGCCCATCTGCTCATTAAAGGTGATCAAGCTTTTGCAGTTCAGTCCCCACGACTATGGATTTCCCTGCCAGAGGATCTCAGGCGGACTAACTCTAAAACCTCTTTTAAATCTCTTCTTAAATTTTTTTTATCCTTTAGCTTTTATTAAACTGCTAATGTCATATCTAATATCATTATTCCATTGAATTTCAAATAGCTTTTAATTCTACTGGATTTTATTTTAATTCTTCAAAATGTTGCTTTGAAAAGCGCTCTCAACAGTGAGAGATGTCAAATCATGTAAAAAAAAAAAATCTTAGATCCTTCTACTATCTGCCCTCAGAGGTCTTTTTTTCACTCCTACTGATCTCTAATCTCAAACATAACCTGCTCCAGATTACCATGGCAAAATACCCCCCAAAAGAACTGATCTGCATTGCAATGAAAGCTGAATGGAGGCGAAGAGTCCTCTAAATGAACTGACAAAGACTCGGTGAAAACATAGAAGAGGAACACAAACACAGGATGAGCGGGATAACGATTAACAGGTGAACACATGTTTGGTTTTTCTTGATTATCTATAATTGTCATCAGCCTGCCAGGGAGTGCAGATGAACGGCGTGAATTCAAGCGCTCATGTCGATCAGTATATATTGTCTCCTAAAGAAACACAAACATAAACACAACAGAGACAAATAAGGCAAACAGAGGGACGCAGACAGTGGAGCACAGGAGACACGGGGAGAGGGTGAAGGATCAGAAAGATGAGGAAGCAGCTGAACTAAATGAATGAACTAAACCACGATGGCTGCTGTTGGAAACTTTGCTAGCTGCAAAGAAAAGCTTGATGCGGCAGCACACTGACTCCCGTGGTCAGACATATTTTCATTCTGAATATGCAGCAGCAAGAATATGATGTAATTTGACCTTCTGGTTCCTCATATCTATATCTGTGGCTTTCAAATGCAAAAAGAAAAAAATAAAGTTTTTTTTTTTTTTATCCAACCACTCTTCTCCAAGGTTATGGCTGAATGCAGCCTTCCTCATTATTTTCACCCTGCACTCACCAGCAGCCTAAAGCTCTGATGTAAAAGCGACCGCCTTCGCATTGCTCAAGGGCACATTTACAACTTGTTGGCTATTCACTTCTCCCACACAAGTTTGCTACATTTTCTCTGTTAGCCGAATGAAACATTCGAGTCACGAAGTGCCTCTGACCTTTAAGCTTCCATACTGCAGCCATTTAAAAAAAACGGCAAGCCGTGACCCCCCCCCCCCCCCCCACACACACACACACACACACACACACACCACCTGCCAATCATATGGCACATTACTGCAGACAGATGTGCATTCAGCCAATGGGATGGCTAGCGGCATGTACAGATGTTACCTGCGCCCAGGAGATCATTTGAGTGGCAGGTCCAGATGTTCCAAACCCTTTAAAAGGTTCAGGTGTAGACGCGAGCACGCTGTTGCAGATAGAAACGTGTAAAAGGGCGCACAGGGGCAGGGAGTTTATTTTTATATCAGTTACATGTGATGCCACTGAAATAATCTAATGAGAGCATCTGTGTAAAAATTAATGATCACAAACATTTCAGGGATCCCAGCCAACCGACACACAAATCAGCACATGAAACACACACACACACACACACACACACAAATACACACAACCACACACGCAGTGGCTTCTCTTAGGAGAGCTACCTGAGGCACCATGCCTTTCTCCACACAAGACATGTCGGCATGGCAACGGGCTGAAGCAGCAGTTAATGGCCTTCTTATCAATTCAATCCAAATGACTCTCCGGCAAAACGACGACAACTCCTCAACCTGCTGTACAACGCTGGCAAAGGCGCACTCAGTGGTCCGCCTCAGACCTTGAGATTTACACAAATGTGCACACACACACACACACACACACACACCTAAACACACACACCCAGAGCAAATAAAAATTCCAAAATAATCTTGAGTATCCACAAATTCACAGTAAACATCTTCATACTGTATGCTTTCTATACTTATACACATATACAAACACACTCCATCATTTTGACACCTTTATAAGTAGATTTCACTTTCATCTCACTCTCTACTGGACACACACACACACACACACACACACACACACACACACACACACCACATCCCCATAGAATCCATCTTCATTTGTTGCGTTTGAGAGCAGCCCTGAGATCCAGCGCCGCTCTCCTCCATACGTCAGCCTTGTGTCTCCAGACGCTCCTCGATGGTCTTCTCTGCTGTCTAAACAGAGCAGCAATCTATCCCCTAAACCAATGGCAAGGGCATACTCCTTTCTCTCAATTATCTCCCTAAAGATTCAATTACAAATCCTGTTTTATGACAAAACACTGAGGAAAAAGTCTTGCCAGGCTTATTGTGAAGACGCCACACATTTCCAAGGCAAAATCTGACTGTCGCAGAGATTTATTATTATTATTTAAACTGGAATTTAGAATAGAATAGAACTTTATTGTCATTGACATACAAGAAAATTATTTAAACAAGTTTGTTAGGTTGCAGACAGAAGTTGCTAAATATGGATTCAAATGGCTTATTTTAAGAGAGGGTCTTGTAGCAAAGGCAGGGCTGGGAATAAAGGTGACTAGGTGAGGTCAGAAAGTGCTGTTGTACCAGTAGCAAAGGTGTAACTTCCGATTGGGTAGTTACGGTGGCGGCCCAGAGTCAGAAAGTAGGAGGGGCCTAGTCAACATAACAATCAAATGGGCCCCTCTGTAGTACACAGCATATATTCACTACATTCAGCTAAAACTGGACCTATTAAAAAGTTCCACAATGTATTTAAGTCATGGTTCTATCTTGTGAGCCGAAGACTATCTTTATTTATGCAATACACATTTTCATTATAAACTGAATTTTAGCTGCAAATATTTACTCAATGACGGTGGTTAGCACTGCTGCCTCACAGCAAGAAGGTCCTGGGTCCGAGTCCACCATCTGGCCGGGAACTTTCTGTGTGGAGTTTGCATGTTCTTCCTGTGTTTGGGTGGATTTTCTCCACGTACTTTGGTTTCTGATTTCTAAATTGGCCATAGGCATGAATGTGAGTGTGAATGGTGTCTGTGTGTTAGCCCTGCAACAGGCTGGTGACCTGCCCAGGGTGTACCCTGCCTCTCACCCTATAACAGCTAGGATAGGCTCCAGCCCCCCTATGACCCTGAAAAAGGATGGATGGATGTTTATTCAATTATTTACACTTTACTGATTAAACAGAGCACCTTTTATGAACAGTTTTGATGGCAGAGGTGCATGCTGGGAAATGTACTTGTACTTCCTGACCTTGCTCTCCGTGATTTGTGCAAATTGCCCACCAACCTGTTGACATCAACTGTGCAACAGTTTGTTTTTCAGTGAGTGTCTTACAGAGTAGTTAACTGGCGCACCAGCATTTTAATTTAAGTTTAGCAAGCAAAGGGAAAGCATGGTGTTCAAAAGAGGAAGGCGAGAAGAGCACAAGGCCTGAAAGATAAAAGAACTGATGGGTGAGCAGTTTCTGTTTTAGTAAAGGACTGAAAGTTTGTTACCACTGAAATGTTGTGTGTGTGTGTGTGTGATATATGTAGAAGCTGGTCCAGTGGAAATGGCTGTTGAATGAGAAATTCTGTAAATAGAGGGAGAGGGAACCATCAACAGTCATTCTATTTAGTGGCCATCAGGGGGCGATACTTGCAGTTGCAAAAAGACAGCAGAAGTCTATGGAAAAACAGCCCTCGGCCCTGAACTCGGTAAACAGTTTTGTCAGTCATGCATTTCAGGTCACATTGAATAAAACATGAAGTCCATTTTGTAGGAGGATTATGCAGGACATGCTCATTGGCTTCCAACTTGTGACTGACAAGCCGTTCGCGTTGGCTGACGACGATGGTGAAAACGCTCATCTCAAGACTTCATATCAGCCAGTGGGTGACGTTACCGTAGCTACATCCATTGTTTATACCGCCTATTAAGGGAACAGCAGAAAAAGGCATGCCAGTGTAACATAGTTAAAATGATTCATGTTAAATCCTGCTAAAATGCACCATCTGCTGGTTAAAAGTATACTGGAGCTGAATAACTAATAATCATAGTGCACACAGAAAAAAAAGACAGCATCAGCATTACGATTTGTTCCCTATCGGACTCAGTTTCACTGTGTAATTGTGTGTGGCGCTGGGTACAAAATCTCCCAGGAAGCCAAAAGCAATTAAAAGTAAAGCCAGAGTGCGCCTCGATGGGCATTAGCTCCTGAACTCGAGGGGGTTCAAAAGCAACATTTTGTTGCTATTATTTCTGCAGCAGGTCAGCTAGTAACAGAATCTGCCTACTTGTAAGCAGAAAATGACCAGATGTTTTAAAGCAGTCAGGTCTTTGCCACAGGTTAAAGAATTTTCTTCAAGCAGCCAGCGCTCTCTGATGAATATGCTTCCGTGTGGCCGGCGTTGGTCTCTGGAAACATATTACAGTTAATTCTTGTCTTTGTTAGGCACAGCTCAGCGTGTGACTGGGAGCATGTTTGCCTGCGTCTGTCTGAGCGCACACAGGCAGCTGTGCTGAGCATGATTAATACTCTGGCAGATGACAGAGCAGGAAAAGCAAAATTAGATTAGAAAGACAATTAAATTTGTCAAAGCTGTACCTGTGTTTTTTGTTTTTTTTTGGGGGGGTAAGTGCTACCAAAGATAGGACTAACCATACAAGCACATTGTAGGCACATTAGGTGAGTGCTGAATAAGGTGGTGAAATTATGTAATAAACATTTGAAGCTCGTATAGAAAAGAGCGTATTTATGCTTAACTCGGAACACTGAGGAGGGTCCGAAGGCCTGTGCAGCTGGGGTATTTGGAAGGCTAACCTAAGCTAAGCTAAAGCTAGGCCGGGATGAGAGCTGATAGAGAGCAATCTGTCAGCGTGCCAAACTGGCGCTATCCTGCGGGAGCTCATTAGCTTAGCATTCTGCCTCGGTGGTCCTGACTTGAATGAAGGAAGCACAAAGACAGAAACAGGCACTCGTGGTGCTGCCTCCCACACCAATCTGCACGTTTTCTCTCTTTCCATCCTCCCCACCCCACTTCTCTTTCTTCCTTGTTTGCAGTGACGCCTTTATTTCCTCTCACTCTCCATCTATTCCACTCCAAAGATGCCTGTCAATGAGCCAAAAGGGCCCTTTCAAAAAAAAAAATCCCTGACTGAAGCTCCCTCACTCGGCTTGCTCGCTGTTTTCCTTCCACTTTAACGGCAACTCAAACAGAAAAATAAAGCGTTTTCTCAGGTTTAACAATTTTCTCCTTTTTGTCAGAGCTTTGGTGTGCCATCTGTTTCTCCCTTACAATTAGCCCGCTCTGCCTGACAGCCAGAGAGATGTTTACATCTCTGCCGTGCAGCAGCGGAGCTGCACTATTTTGAGGCCCCAGCTACAAAAGACAGGTGAGTCCTGTTAATAGACTCGCAGAGGTGAATGCCAGCTTCTCTCTGGGAAAAGGCTACTGTCTCATCTCAGCGGTGCTCTTTGACAGCAGTGAATCAGTGGATCCTGATATATGGACTTTAATTAGAGGCTTTTTAACTGAGATGTCAGCTGTGTAAGCAGGTTATTAAAACGGGGATTCCCAAGCTGGAACCTCTGTGAAAAATCAAACTCTGCTCCTGGATCTGGATCTGGAGCCAGTCAGGCTGCCTCTTACAGTATGCTGTTTTTAACATGCAATTTCTTTAAAGAGAAAATATTTCATGTTAAAGTGCACTTACACAGCGGAGCAGACGCAAACCCTTCCTTACCTGTCATTCGGATTGGATGACACCACTGGAAAAGAAAGAAGCGCCAGAGACACAAAAATGAAAGCATGTGAAAATATCTGTCCATTATTCAGCAGTTCTTGGAGAGCAGAATATCAAAGCCCTCACGCCTCCACTGTAGGGAATTTTTAGCGTTTCAGGAAGGAAACTTGTCACTGCATCCCTCTCATCAAAAAAAAAAAAAAGAAGGCTTTTGATCATTTACAATCACAGCATGCATTATTCTACAGCGCTCACACATCATCTGCACTACGACAGGCAGCTGGATTATTAATCAAGAGATTTGCCATTTGTGAGTCACTTTTGCGTTGACTGAGGGGGGAAATGGCTGAGCGATTTGTTCAAAAGCCCCCAGATTCCGGCACAAACTGCATTTACACACAACGGCACCAACAAAAGGAGAACTGTTTAAAAACGACTCCGACTCTGCGTTACGTTACAAGAAGGTTACGACTAAATTTCCAGTCGAGGCCCTTCTATCACTGAGGTTTCAGGCGTAACCAGGGAGAAGGCTGTAATCATTGCAGAACAGTACAGGGGAGACTAAATCCGATGAACAGAACCAGCCGGGATCAGCAGGGAAGGGCCGGGGATCAGAGCCCAATCCTCTCCGACATACTTCACATGCATTTCTTTCAGTCCCACTGAAGCTGCTGTACACACACACGCATGCGCGCGCACACACACGCATCGGCATAAAAGAAATATTGTCAAAGATTTGTGTTGGCAAAAAAAAAGGCATGGAAGGAGAAAACAGGCAGCTGTGAAGGGAAAAAAATATGAGGAAGACTTCCTGTCATTTTGAGCACAAGCTGAATTACAGCGGCGGGACGCACACCCTGGAGGCAAGACTATCTTTAAAGAGCAGCTACATCAAAGCCCATTTTCTTTCATATTCACTTTTTAATCTGTCTTTCCCTCCTGGTCATCAGCTTCTCCGTTTACTGTTTTTCCCCCTCGGTGAATGAAGTGAGTGATTATTGCACACGACACACGGAAGGTTTTGTCTACCTGAAAGGACACGCCTGAGCCTGAAGCTTCAGGTGCTCACAGAGAAGTCCACTGCATATGTCATATGCAGGGAGCCTCACAAACCACGAGGCTTCTGCAGTCACTGAGTCGACCATGAACTCCTCTGTTCAGCAAAGTATTCTAGAGTCAAATGTGAGGCCGTCTGTCTGACAGCTAAAGCTTGAACCAAACTGAGTCACGCGACAGGACGGCTGAAAAAGAAAAGAATCGACCAGACCTCAGCCTGATTTAAATAGTGCGGTGGGACCTTAAGAGAGCCCCAAATCGCAATGAACTGAAACTATGTCGTAAAGAAAAGTGAGCCAAAATTCCTCCACATTGATATGAGAGACTGACAGTCACAGAGAACACAATTACTTCAAGTTATTGCTGCCAAAGGTGGTTCTACAAGCTGCTGAATCACTGGGTGTACTTAGTTTTCACAGGACTTCATAAAGTCCTGTACATTTTATTAACATTTTCCTTAAAGCCCATTAATGTTCCTCATTCTCAGATGTTTAAAATATACATGAGAAATGCACAAATGCACAATTCTTAATTTGCATGTTTTAATCTTGAAGAGCAAGTTTAAAGTGTCTGAAGATATTCTCATTGTAGACCTCCACAGTACATGTACTTTAATTTCTTATCTTGCTGCACTGACACAGAGATGCAGTAAGTACAATTACATGTTGAAGGCTTTAGTAGTAGGCAAAGGCAAATATGAGTAAAAACCTGAGGGCAACGTAAACGTCCATATGGAAATGACTTGTCAAACCACAAGGTAGCCACTTCTTAAATCATGCCCTGCTTTATTGTTTAATTGAGTATATATTTACAAAATGAGCATGATCTTGCATTAAAAAGACTTGAAACTACCAATAGAGGCCATGAAGTAATTCGGAAAATGTTCATTAAGGCAATAAATCAAGTGAGAATTCAACTCATTTTCTCATTTAAAATCGAATTTGGTTTTGCAGGCAGAGGAGTCGCCCTCTGCTGGGCACCACAAAGAATGCAGATACTAAAAACTGGCCTGCTCTCATTTCCAGGGAAAGCTGGGGAGTATTTTAACCAAAACCTCAGCCTTTCCCTAACCTTAACCAGTGCTCTTCTTTCTTCTGCACTCTTCACCCCAACCAGTCACAGCAGATGGCAGCCTCTTCCTGTTAAAAGGGAGTTCTTACTTCCCCTCCGTTGCCAAAAGCTTGCTCATAGAGGATCATCTGATCACTGGGGTTCTCCCCCTAATATTGTGGGGTCTTTCCCTTACAATGCAAAGCACCTTGAGCAGACTGTTTTGAAGTGGCGCTATATAAATAAAACTGAACTGAATTAAATGTGGCCAATTTAAATTCGATTTCTTGACATTATTATATTTTTTCTACATTATCAGAGAACCGTGAGAATGAAATGGCAGAAATCCCAGTTTTTGGTCTCATTTGTAGGGATGTGCTGTGAAGCTCTTTTGCTTGTCTGCAGCTGGAATTGGTGCGCGCTGTTATTTCCGTTACCGCGACCTCTGACACTCAGTTGAATCCCTGCAGCTTTCATCGGGCTCTTTGACCAGCGGACAGCAAAGCTGCGACATGAATAGGAGTGAAATTATTATGAGACACGACACAGAGAGCAGCGCTCACACAATCACGCGTGCACACATTTATCGAACCAGCGTGTGTGTGTGTGTGTGTGGGGGGGGGGTGACCATGAGTTGAATTCATATCAGCTGATTGCCTCTTGCAGCCGTCTCGTGATCTCTTTCACACAACAGAACCTGAAGCAATCCATGTGTTTTAAACACTATTAATTAAAACAGCTGTAATGATGGAAATTTAAAATGTGTGCACATGAAACAGGTTTTAAAGAAGCTGTTGTTTATACTGTTTATATTATTAAAACTCAAAGAAAACCACGCTGCAGCTGTGAGCACTGTTTGGACTTGAATGACAAAGAGACAGGTTGACTACTAGATGCAAAATGATGAGGGTACTTAAGCAAAAGACTCAAATTTGTCTCATTTTTCTTCTTCTGTTTGTACCTGCGCACACACAGAATCGTTTCAAAGCGGGGGAGGGTTGTCCTCTCTCTGTCGAAGGCTTCTGTCACCACCGAGACAAACATATGGTGAAGCGCCGTCGTAGCAGAAATATACCCACAGATGTTTTTGATGTGCTGCGTATCACCATTTAAACAGCTCGCGCTCACATCTAAAAAAACATTTTATTTCCTCTGACTTCAAGCGCTGATGTCAGGGAGAAACTGTAAATCTTTAACCTTAACGGCACCACAGTGCGCTGCACATGACGTGAATTTGAAGTAATCAACCACCAGGCGCCTCCGAGGGATGTTCCATGATCACACAATCCACAGGACGTGCTGAAGTATTAAATATCGATAAAGGAAACTGAGCATCTTTCATCTAATTGCTCTGGCTTTAAAGCACAGGTACGCACTCATCAGTTTCATTTCCAGATACACCACACCTCTCTTCACATAGAAAAAAAACAAAAACAAATAAGTTTAAATTGGAGGTGCATGACCTAACTATCTGATGGGTGTGAGCACTGCAGCAGCTAAAGCACCATCAGGGACTGCTGGAGCATAAATGTTAAACTCGTGAGTTTGATTGTGTATGCAGAGTGTTTCAGAAACTGCTGATTTCCTGGGATTTTCCCACACAAACTTTTCTAGGGTTTGCAGAGGTTTGCTGGTCCAAAAAAAGAGAAAATATCCAGTGAGCTGCATTTCTCTGGATGAAAACACCTTGTTGATACCAGAGGTCAGAGAAGAATGTCCAGACTGCTTCAAGCTGATAGGAAGGCAGCAGTAACTCACATAAGGTATGCAGAAGAGCACCTCTGAACACACAACATCCAACCTTGAAGCAGATGGGCTGCTACAGCAACAGAAGACCAGACCAGATGCCACTACTGAGGCTACACTTCACATGGGCACTTGAAAATTGGACAACAGAAGATTGGAAAAATGTTGCCTGGTCTGATGAATCTTGATTTCTGCAGTCAGATGGTCGGGTCAGAATTTGGCACAAAGAACATCAAAGCATGGATCTATGTTGCCTTGTATCAAGCATTCAGGCTGGTGGTTTAATGGGGAAGTGCTTTTGGCACACTTTGGGCCCCTTACTGCTAGCTGAGCATCATTTAAACACAACAGCCTACCTGAGCACTGTTGCTGACCACGTCCATCCCTTTATGACCACACTGCACCCATCTGTAGGTGGCTGCTTCCAGCAGGATAACAAACCATGTCACGAAGCTTAAATCATCTCAAACTGGTTTCTTGATCATGACAATGAGTTCGCTGCACTCAAATGGCCTCCACAGTCACCTGATCTCAATCCAATAGAGCACCTTTGGGATGTGGTGGAACAGGAGATTCTCATCATGGATGTGCAGCTGACAAATCCGCAGCAGCTGTGTGATGCTGTCATGCCAACATGGACCAAAATCTCTGAGGAATGTTTCCAGCACCTTGTTCCGGCGGTTGGTATATATAATTCATATTGCTTATTGCTTTGTTGTTTGCTAATACTTCTGTGCTAAGTTTAACAGGAGATTTAACAACCAACAGTCCCCACACTTTTCTTCCTAAAGTCGTTCGTCAAGAAGAAGCTGACACAACTAATTAGCACCGGATGGAGGTTCATATTTCCTGTCCTGACATCATATTAATCCCATGTGGCAAGGGAGCACAGGTCGCAGGCTACCCATCATCCTTAGATTAATGTGACAATAGCTTATGTCCGTGCTGCCGTCATGGTTTTTCTCCACGAAGCATGTCAAAGAAAGTGCGGAAGAGTTGCTATTATTATTACAGCCATTCTTCCCTCTTCTCAAGTTTGACAGGCTGTTTACTCTTTTTGTTTTCTCTCCGTAGGATGGCGAGAGCATCAGGGAATCTGCTTCCATAAGGTTGTTTCTTTGAAATCACGAGAGCATGTGACAAAATGTGTTCGCTCACCGATCACAACAAAAGCTGTAAGGATCTCGCTATATTATGGATAATTTGTCGCTCACTGTTTGATCTTTTAATCTGTCACTTTCTCCCTTTTAATTTGACCACACGTCCTTATTGCTCTGTTTTTGTTCACATTTCTCCATGCTGCAGCCATTTTAATATAAAAAAAAATCCCTTTATTAGTCCCACAGTGGGGAAATTCTGTAAGCACACAATGCACAGGGTGCGCACAATGCATAGCTCCTGCTTGACTGCATTTCCTAAAGCAAGTCTGAGCACTCATTGGATCTGACATGTTAAAGCAGCCATGTTTCTGCTCCTGTTTTGCACATAAATAATGCAAACACGCGGCACAAGCATTCTCTCTCTGTTGTTCGGGGCTCCCGGAAACATGACAGGAAACATGAGAATCATCTGCTTATGGGGTTGATCTCCCATTTGCAATTTGAAGGTTGCTTTTTTTTTTCCCCCTCCCCCTGCTGTTAGTTAAAGAAAGCTGCTTAATGACAGACAGAGCAGAGGGCTGTGTTCTTTCTGCATTAGCAGATACGTGGCCATTACAGCCATCCCGACACTTGGCAGCCTGACAGTTTAAATTGTGGAGAGAGAAACAGCAACTTCATTTAACGTTACTCAAGCTAGATTGCCCAGTGGTTGCCTCACACACTTTGTTTGCCACTTCCTCACAGGTTTCACTTCAAACCCTCCAACCAGTAATCTCAGGAAGCAAGAAAACAAACAAAAAAAGAGAGATCTTCATAAAGTCAGATCTAATGAGGAAACCATCGCACGCACGCTCACGCAACCAGCAGAGGTTCAGGGCCACTTTGTCCTGCTGTTGTTGAGACTATGTAGATAAAACCTCTATTCAATGGTAACACATCCCCGCAGTGCACAAAAATGTTATATATCAGAAAAATACAAGAGTGCGAATGCCAAGGACTTCTTTTGGCATCTCCGCAGCAGGACCGAGTGCAGCTCCCAGTGCCAGAGCCATCTCAGCATGTGCTGAACACAAGATTGATTGCATAATTTGCTGCATCTATTTGAAGCTATAGACTTGCTGGCAAATCATCTGTTTTCCAGTAAAGTGCATAAGGACACACACAGGAAACAGTTAATTAGTTGAAAATATGACATTTCTTTGTTATCTGGGCGCAGAGTGCAGAGGCTGGATTGCACACACGCAATGAAAAGTTGCAAAAGTTGGAGCAAAGGCTGTCATCTTCTATGATGATTGACTCCTGAGTTTAAAACGCCATGTTAATATCACGCACACATGATGGGTCTGAATAACTGCAACAGCCGGGCTGAGATATTCGAATGATCGTTGGTCTTTTCACAGAGGATATTTTGACATAATCAGAGGCTCTGTTCTAACTAATCCCAGTTTATAGCGATGCCAATACACTTCACAAGAGCTTGAAGTTCAGCGCGCACGCTAAAAATGAGCCAGTCCAAGTTAATTAAGGGAAGCTATTCTTTTTCAATAGATCCTCCTCCCATACACCCCTCCCCAGCCTCCAACCACTACCGCTTCCCACTGGTGTTTTAGTGCGTTCATGCACAGCACTTCCTGACTATGGAGCATCTAAACGAGAGTCAGCTGTTGTTAATTTTAGCATTTAAGCCTCTGCTTTTCCTTCTGTCGAAAGAGGCCTATTCAGATTTAAAAGGCTGAGATGTGACTTTCACTAAACTTACCTGATACAAGCAAATATAAACTAGGATTTTCTAATTTATGACAGTTTTAAATAATCACACAAAGTGCAAGAATATGTTTATAAGGGGATTTAAGTTTGCATACTCAAGTGTCTCCCCCCACGAGACCAGAATAAAATGTTCTCCAACCATTTAATCTCAGTGTACGCATGTGTTTGTGTGTGTTTGTGTATTTATGCACCATGCCGGAGCAGCAGTCGTACCCAGCGCTGTGTGAGCATAACACTGGTGAGCACTCATGATCAGCAGACTGAATAAAGGGGAATATTTAAAAGCAATCAAATCATGACAAGCTTTTGCTGCAAAACAAGCAGGAAGCTAATTTCCATGTTGATCTGTCTTCATCTAATTCTAAAGTGTTAATTTCCACAGCTAAACATAGCTGCTGAGTCTTGTGCGGGTTTTCCTGTTTATGCACGTCTGCGCGTGCATGTATACACACACACGTTTGTGGATCTAAGTGCGCATATCTGCACGCACTGTATTCTTGTGAGCGCGAGCGTTACGCAACGGCACCAAGCATATGCATCTATGTGTCATGTGCTTGTTATGCTTGTGTGTTTAAGCCTCCATCTCCGTCATTACACCTTCAGTCACACCCGCTTGAAATAAATAAATAAAAGGTCCAAATGATACCAGAGGTCACAGTGGGAGCGCAAACACCTGCTAATTGGTGAGCGATGAAAGGCGGCCTGGTTGATACGGCTATAAATAGTGATATATACTGTAGTTTGGCATTGAGGTTTTGCAAGCATAGCTAAATTGCACCTCACCCTCCCAGTGACCAAATATAACTACAGTGTCTTGGCCGGTGCTTGTTGTGGTAGAGGATTCACACTCCAAGGGAAGTTAGCAGGAGGAGTAGGAGGAGATGTGTACATGTTGTGCAAAAGTCTGTTTGAATCTGGCTACAGTTCTTCAAGTTGGACTCCAAAAATGTGGCTGCTAATCTTTGCAGAATAAACTGAGATAACTGAGTTGCCGGGGCTTTAGCATCTTTGTCAGGGATAGAGTACGTTAACTACAACCAGGGTGCGGGATTAACCTCCACCCCAACCTCCTCAGATTTTTGGCGCTGCATCTTGAAACATCTAGTCTACAGCGCAAACAAAAATAAAATCCGACACTTTCATTTTCAGCGCTCGCCGTGCACTTGACAGCAGAGATGGAACTGTATCGGGTGGGGGGATGTTCAAATCGGATCCCTTCCTACTTTTTTAAAGCAACTGACCTCCACAGTTTTAGGGTGAAGACTACTGTTGGCTAAGTAAAAGAGAAATTAAAGCGATTCAGAGCATCAAGTTGTACAGGAGATTCACAAAAATATCCTGCAAATATTTCTGATCGGTGTCAAACACAGACCTGATTGCTGACGCCGGGATTCCCTTCAAAGGTGAGATCTGCAGCTTCTTATTTTAACTTGCTGAATTGCAGTTATGCACCATGGCTGCTGTATGTGACATCCTGCAGTTGGAATGAGTCGCTGCGAAGGGCTTCTTTGAAGAAATATTATGCGCACAGTTTCGTGGTTTTGCAGCTGATGGGCCAATAAGAAGGAGCAGCCGTGACTGCATCATTCACAATTTACAAACTGTGGTCCATGATGCTGTAAAACACATTATAGAGCTAGGTGATCTTCACATATTTGTTGACATATTATGTTATATATGTTATAATTTATACATTATATTGTCAAAAGTATTTACTCATCTGCCTTCACACACATGAACTTGAGTGACATCCCATTCTTAATCCACAGGGGTTAATATGATGTCGGCCCACCCTCTGCAGCTATAACAGCTTCAACTCCCCTGGGAAGGCTTTCCACAGGTTTAGGAGTGTTTATGGGAATTTTTGACCATTCTTCCAGAAGCGCATTTGTGAGGTCAGACACTGATGTTGGAGGAGAAGGCCTGGCTCACAGTCTCCACTCTAATTCATCTCAAAGGTGTTCTGTCAGGTTGAGGTCAGGACTTTGTGCAGGCCAGTCAAGTTCTTCCACACCAAACTTGCTCATCCATGTCTTTATGGACCTTGATTTGTGCAGTCATGTTGGAACAGGAAGGGGCCATCCCCCAAACTGTTCCCACAAAGTAATTGTGCTGAAGCATTAAGAGTTCCTTTCACTGGATCTAAGGGGCCGAGCCCAAATCCTGAAAATAAAAAACAACCCCACACCATAATCCCCCCTCCACCAAACTTTACACTTGGCACAATGCAGTCAGACAGGTACCGTTCTCCTGGCAACCACCAAACCCAGACTCGTCCATCAAATGGACAAGCGTGATTCATCACTCCAGAGAACACCTCTCCACTGCTCTAGAGTCCAGTGGCGGCATGCACTGTGCTTGGTAGTGTAAGGCTTGGATGCAGTTGTTGGCCATGGAAACCCATTCTCCATGAAGCTGTTCCACGCACTGTTCTTGAGCTAATCTGAAGGCCACATGAAGTTTAGAGGCCTGTAGCGATTGACTCTGCAGAAAGATGCCAACCTCTGTGCGCTATGTGCGTCAGCATCTGACTAACTGTGATTTTACAGGCCTACCACCTCGTGGCTGAGTTGCTGTCATTGCCAGTAGCTTCTATCTCTCTTGAACTTAGTGCTAATTAGCAAGCATTAGCATGCCAGCAGGCTAAACTCAATTGATAAACATACTAAACATTATGTCTGCAAAATGTCTAAGCATTAGCTTATTAAGGTCAAAGTACCCTGTTGTCACACTTTTAAAGCTGCTAGCTTTAAAGCATGTTTTGTATGCTTGATGCACAGTCTGTGTAGATACTTCAGATAAACAGAAGAAAGTAATAACATGCTTATAGCATGTATAATATGAAAAAAAACAGCTTAAATTCTGTCCACATAGTTAGCTAGTGCCAGAAGGGCTTTATGACAGAAAGTTTCTTCTTCTGAAAAAAAAAAAAGCTTCTTTCATATTGTTCCCAGTTTTAAGTAAGAATTTGCTTATGTCCAGAATACATAACTATGTGGTTTGGGTTAAATGCATTCTTTAAGCAATGTTAGCTACATCTAAGAAGGCCTATCTGGCAGAAAGCCCTGAAGCCAACTCACTGCTTCAAGATTTTGCACTATCTTTCTGTATTAATGCACTTTATAAAAGACACGTGACTTTTATGCAGTACCATGACAGATATCAGTGTTTTTCCCAGCATTTGAACTTTTTGTGATTGACTGAGATGAACTTTTTTTTAACTCAAGGTGTGTTTTCACTGATCCCATATGGGGGGGAGGAGGTTGCCTGACACCTCAGTGTTTTTCAGGTTAAAGATTGAAACGGCGAGGGAAGCTGTTGTTGTCGAGCTCTGATTGGAATCCTGTCTTGGCTAAAAGCGGGATTATGTCTGAGTCTCTCTAAGCCAGCACTGCTGCATTTTTATTCAGTTACACCCTGTGAATCTCCCTGGTTTTGTCATGAGAATATTGCATAACAAAACCATGTCTGAATGTAAACAGCAACCTCTCATAATTAAAAAAATAAAAACCTAATGATGATCAGAGAGGCCAAATCATTTAATGCATCACAATCAAAGCAGCAATAGCGGCTCTTGTTTATCGATTGTGGAGATTTTTCACTCATGAATAAACCCAGTGATTTGGAAGGTGCCAAAGTTAATCTGCTTTGCATAAATAAATTGTTAAGCCGCATCTGTTCCTTCAACAAGCTTGAAATGGAAGTCAGGAAGTCAGAAAATTACCCCATTATTTATACACTGCTGAAACACCTGAACATGTAAATAAAATTACAGAAATGAGCTTTCTTTCTATGCAAATGCTGCGACGGGGTGGGTGTGAGGGCTTCACGAAAGCGCTAGTTTAAAGGGAACTGTGATCACACAGGCTATATCTCTGCTCATGCAAATTCATTCAACACTTTATGGAAATGAACACTAAGGAAAGAAATGAGGTGGGGTCACAGTGCATGGTAAGATGAGAATGCTTTCCCAGGAGCAGGCTCGGGGATTCAAGGACTTGCCAAGGGAAGATCACAGGAACAGTTTTCATGGCATTTCAAAGGATCTACGGGCATCTCTTGATATTCCAGATTTAATTTAGTCTTCCTTTTTTTCTTTTTTTTTGATTATGGTGTGGATTTTGTAGTTTCCTTTAAAGGAATACAGTATATGATAATAGGCAGATTTTGAAGAGATCTTATTTATTGGAGTGAAATTCCCGTATTGGCTACTGTATATTCTGTGTATCTAAAAGGGCTCGAGATCACAGCACTGTTGGGGGATTGTTGGTTGGTATGTCACTCACCACACTGATCTAATTCAGCAACTGTGGATAAATTGCCAATTGCCACAAATTCTCGTGCAGACACTTTAGGATAATCCTTTGATCCAGTACTTTAGTTGCTGAACAAGTGGCGGCACATGTTAACGACATTTAACCAGGTTTGCTACCATCTCCAATACAAACACAAGCAAAACAGAAAGCTACAGAATGTAGTACATAATGTCAACCTGTGTGGACAGAATGCCAGTAATTAGCTCCGCTGGCAGGTTGCATCAACTCCTTGCTTCCCCAAATCTCTGAAACAAGAAGAGGTAGCATGAATGAAGCATTTCAGCTACTCCCTTATTTCCCAAAGGGTCTCAACAGCGGATAGATTTGCATCTTTGATTTGGGACACATATTTATACCGGATGCTCTTCCTGACGCAACCCTCCCATTGATCCAGTCTTGGGACCGGCACTAGGAGTAAACTCCCTTGTGACCACCAGAGGCTGGGTTTGTATCTCCTCCTGGGGAGGGCAAATGTGTCAGTCACTACATAAATAAATATAATATTGAGCCATTAAGGCACAATGAGTCACAAAGCCACGTTAACATGAAATATGCCAGGCTGAAAAAACTTTAATTCTCCTGTAATTAGGAAAAATGTTAGCAGTGCCACCATGCTGAACATTATACCTGCTAAACATTAGCATGCTGTCACTGTGGATGCTGATGCTAACATTTAGCTGCTGTACCTGAGCATGGACTCAGAGGGATGCACGCTTAAGGTGCATCCACACCGGAAGCGACTGACTCGTCACGCATCTCTTTGAAGCTGACGGCTGGTCATTTGTGGATGCTCAAGGCTGCAGTTGCCTAGGCAACCCTGCCAGGTCACATGTCAATCAGCGGTATCCACTGCTCTCATTTGTAGTCACTTCAATCGCTCACCTGAAAGTTGTGAAAAGTTTTACTGTGGTCCCGCCCGTGTCACATGGCCAGTTTTAAGCCACAATGTCATTTGCCTTCTGTGGTCTGTGGTCACCGCTCGCTGTGCAACGCTTCCAGTGTGGATGCTGCTTAAGTTTTGCAGTGCTTTGGAAACCTGGTGTCTATTAAATTATTTTTTTTAAGAAATAAAGCTGAATTGCTCACTTGTACATTGATTCTATTTTAATTGCAGAGTTTACAGGGAGTATTGGATTTTGAGAGGCCATTTGCAAGTTAATCTATATCACTACATGAAGTTACAATTTCCTATCATGCACTTATACCCTTGATGTCTGATTCAGCTCACTAAAAAAAAAAAAAAAATTCAAAGTGAGGATTTCAATTAAGGAGTGAAAGTAGTGATGCCAGTGGGTATCCATACAGAAATAGACATTCCCGACTGTTTTCCTGACTCCTACTCCCCCTTGCTTCTTTCCAGCTGTTTTAAAAAAGAAACAATCATCCATCACCAACCATTTGAGAAGCTGGTGTGTATGTGTGTGCATCTGTGTGTGTGTGTGGCCCTGTGCCAAGTGAACAGCTAGTGCCCGTCCTTTTTTGTCTGCATGTCTCCCAGGTGACACATCACATCTCGTCACAACGGTGACTCACATTCGCTCAGAGTGGTCCAAGGTTTGAGGAGCGGGAACACGAGAGTCTACGCATGCCTACAAGCCCAGCAACTCGCAGTTATTGCGTCTGTGCGTGAATGCACTAACATGCTCAAACACACCCAAAACTGTTTGCTCACTCTCAGAGGCACCACACTGGAGAGCGATACTAAATGATTTAAGCAGACAGAGCTGGACAGCAGCCCTGGAACATACCACACATTACACTGTTTTTTTTTTTTCCTCACTCTTAGAGCTACTTTCAAATGGTGCTTAACTTTTGTGCATGTGCAGAAACACTCTTTTGGCCTGCCACATCACATTTTGCCAACCAGCTGTGTAAAGTGCATCCTTTGGAAAGGCAGCAGTACATTAATCCAGTGCAGGTGCACTCGTGATTAACTGACTGTGTATTGTAAGAGGAAGCGGAACAACTGAGTAAAGAAAGGTCATACCACCGTTGGGAACAAGGCTCCGGTCCCCGGTGCTCCACTTGAGCTTTTCCGGAATCTCAGTTTTGTTCTGGTGTGAGCTGGTTGCCCTGCAGGCTGCTTTAAATGGGTCAGCGTGAGCCTGCAGAGCCCGAATCATCCTCGAGACCTGGATCAGTAAGTAAGTGACAAAGAGTGATTATTTTATTGTATGAGAATAATGTATTTAATCTGGTGTTTGCATTCACTGTAATTTGCTGTGTATAGACTTACAAATCAGCCAAGTACAAAGTAGATGACCACATTCACAGTCTCACTGTGAATGTGTCTCCATAACAGGCTGTTAAGTGATTTGATCTTTCCTTTGTTTCTATTATTTATGGTATAGATCTGTAAGAAGGAAAGAAAAAAATGTACAGCTTTGCGTGTAAAAGTCTATGTAAAGATCTTAAAGGTCAATGCTAAAAAATGCTAAAAAAAAAAAAAATCCTATATAAAAATTTCCTCAAAGATATTAGGCATCTGAAGGCCTACTTTTTTCTTGTATAGGATCATAATTCAAAAGCATTTGTGCAGCTTCAAGCAACAGACACACTCTTCATCATACAGGTTCAGAAAAATGCCTCAACACCGAGACTGAGAAGGGAGAAAAATATATGGTTCAGCGTTTCCCTCCCACCCCCAAACACCGCTCACAAGAACAGCACAGTAATCAATTCCGTTTAGTACAAATCCAATGCACTTAAACTTCCAGCACGAATAACCAGAGGCTGCAGAGCAGAGGTACGTTTATCGATAAAGCTATTAATTCAAACCCCTCCTCTTCATCCTCCTCCTCCTTCTCTGGCTGGCGCCTCCCCCCCATCCTTGAAAGAAAAAAAAAAGGTCTTTCAGGTACTTGTTACTCAAAAAAAGTAATGCAGTACTTAATTAAAAGGTAAATCTGATACTTTGGAAGCAGCAAGGGTTTGTTTTCTGCAGGGACAGAAATTTGGCTCAGTTTTACTGTTAACCAGTGGCGCAAAAAATGGGTATGCCGTATATGCAATGCATAGGGGCGCCGCACAAGAGGGGCGCCAAAGCGATGCGGGAAAATTATTTTTCTAGTTCTCTAGCATTTTCTGTATTTAACAGATGTGCATATATGATCAATAACAGAGCCACTGATTAGGCGCCCCATGCTCCTTCCGCCACACACACACACACACACACACTCTTTTGAGAACGCGCTCGATCGCGACGGTTTTCATTTGAATCGTGCTACCGTCTAACAACAGGTAGCTAAAGATGGAGAGGCAAAAAAGAAAGCTCTCCGAGTCACAAAACGGAAGAGGGAGAAGGATAAAAATGTTCACGTCCACAATGGCAACTGGGCAGAATGTTCACGTCCACAGTGGCAACATTGTAGAATGTTCACGTCTAAAGTGGAAAAGTGGCGGAATGTTCATTTTAACAGTGACTAAATGGTAGAAAGTTCACGTCCAACATGGCGGAATGAAAAAAAGCTTT
>JAVDPK010000496.1:61415-76963 GCA_034780415.1 Cichlasoma orientale | reverse complement strand
AGCGGTAATTGAGAACAAGGGCACAAGTTCACCGCAGAAAGTTCACCCACCAATGCGGTGATGCGGCGTCTAGGTGTTTGCGTCCTTGCCAAAATGTACGGCAAAGAAACTCCTCCTCCCGTGATGAGTCTTGGCTCAGGTGGATCAGTGTGTGTGGGAGTGAGTGTGTGTGTGTGTGGGGGGGGGGGGGGGCTACACCCAAACAATTAAAACCCTCACTATCTTTTCTTGCCAGTAGCCACACGGCAGGAACAAACTAAAGAAAATCCTAATGTAATCCATTATGCAGCCCATCTTACCGGTCGATTTCTGTGTGTCTAGATTCATATAAGCATATCAAGACAACTTCATTACCTTGTTCTAGTCACCCCAGGGGCTCTGTTATTGGGTATGTGCTAAACACAGGTATTTGTATGCAAGCTATCACTTCACCTAAGCTGTTTAGAGTTGATAAAAGCACGAGGCCTTTAGGGATATGATGCGTGAAATCACCTAACCCTCCAACACACCACCATCAAGGCTATAGCATGTCACCACAGAGACCACTAATTACATTACATTTCACCTTGCATTTATTCTCAGTGTTCCAGCTGGCTCTATTTAACTTTTTTTCAGCTTGTTCTGTGGCTTCTGAGCGCCGATTTCCTTTAAAAATCTCTCCCTAATTATCCACTTTCTGGAATTGAGTCTGGTGAAAGGGAACAAAGAAGAGAGAGTGGGGGGGATTGGCAGGCGGGACCTGCAAGAGAGATGGCAGGTGGAGTGGGTGGCTTTCGTGACTTTTGTTTAGTGAGCCCAGCGAGCACTGGAGTTTCGGGACGAGGCCGACCCCTTTCTGCGGCAAGTTTGTGATGCGTGCTGGCGAGCCGATTTCCCCCCTCTCGTGGTGTGTGCTGTTCTCCTGAGGGCAGAGAGGACGCTCACACTGACTAGTTTGGCAGCAGCTTTTAGTGACCTCTTCTCTGAGTTTTCCAGAGTGCCGTGGAGCAGTTCGGCTCCCTCCCTCCGGGGAATGTTGTTCTGACAAATTCTGCGGCTGCCCTGTCATGCTCGTCTAACTCCCTGGGTGTTGGAGCCATTTCACGGAACACACCGTAGAATATTTTAGCAGGAGTGACGGTGGTGAAAGGAAGCAACATGCTCCTAAAATTCCTGGAAAACAAGTGTGATTTGCAAATTGATTATATTAAATAAGAGAATTTTGTGTGTGTGTGTGTGTGTGTGTGCGCGCGCGCACATCAGCTGCACTACTAAGACAGAGACTGGGCATGAGATATTTTAAATTTGCTAATGGGATCTGAGTCAGATTTACTTCCAGTTATGCAAACTTACTGCAAACCTACCAAGAAGAGACAGGCATCATTCCATACTGATTACTTTCTTTTTTTTTTACTGGAAAGTAAAAGAAAAATAAAGTTGAATACTGTAAAATGCTGATGCCTCGTTACAGTATTTAATCTTTTTCATTTAAGTCCCACTCGAGTCCCACGACCTCACAGTCAACTTAGTGAAATTAAAAAGTAGGCCTTAAATAGTGCTGCAACCCAAATGAGGTGGCTGATCAGATTATGGACAGTTCCATGCTGGCATGTGTAAAGAGTCATGAGAATGTAAATGTTTGAGTTTAAATAGTGTTATGACGTTTTGGGTTCTTTCTCATTGCGACAGGTGTATAACATCAAGCACCTAGCCATGAAAGAATGGGTCGTTAAAATGAACTCATTTAACTCAAGCATGGTACTGTAACAGGATGCCACCACTGCAACAAGTCAGTTGGTGAAATTTCCTCCCTGCTAGATATTCCACTTTGCAATAATATCTTCCTTGTGCAACGTGGAAGCGTTTAGGAACTGTGCACCGGGAGCTGCATGGTATTCCATGGCTGAGCACCTCCCTTAGATGTAATGTGTAGGTAGTACTTTTTGTCCATGGTTTCCAGGGTTTATGTGGCTGAGAATAATGTTAAGGTTTAGCTAGCAACGTGACAGACAATCCTGAAATGATTAATCGCCTCCAGCCAGCGTTCATCCTCAGGATAGTTGTGAAAATATTGCAAACAGTAGCATCCATGCTTGCAAAGGGGCTGAAGAGTCACAGCATAAGCTTGATATCTGAAATGGAAATCAGGTGCGTGGATGAAGACCTGCAGATCAAACACTTGCTTAGCATCTACAATACTTTTAGTATATTTTACAGTAATAAATTGTTTATGGCTTTCTTATTTATGGGTTCGGTTAATTGGTATTCTAAACTGACTGCAGGTATGAATGTGAGCGTGAATGGATGTCTATCTCTGTGTTAGCCGTGTGACAGATTGGCAACCTGTGCAAGGTGAACCCCCGAACCACTAAACCCCCGCGACGCTGAATTGGGTAAATGGAAGAAAATGAATGGATGGAAATTATTTATGGAGATTAAAGCAGGAACGCTAAAATAAAAAGATAATGACAGACAGGTGACAGTGTCATACTATAAAGTGTGGGTTGGGGGATCTTCTCCGTAGTTCCATTGTCCTATCGTCCCGTTAGATTGCCAATAACTGATACACTGGGGCGGGGGAAGGATTAATGTGCACTTTTAAGGTAGCGCTGTCCACCTTCCATAATACAGACTCTATAGCCCAGACATAACAAACAGAGCAGGAGCAGCAGCAGCAGCAGATATACACCTGGGAGTTTATTTCCTTCGTGACCAATCAACAAAAGAGACTCATTCACACACAAGGATGAATAATTTAGCCTGCCAAAAATAGTAACGATAAATGTAGGGATATCATTTACACATACCATTTGCCTTTTTGTTCTTTTCTACTCTTTTTATTTTAGGTCTATAGTTCTGCCAAGTTGTTCAGTCTGTTTTTAGATGTGCATATGCGAATCAGCACGGCGAAACCTCACCCGGCCTGGACATGGAGAGGTTTGACCTGCCTCTCCTTCAGACTCCTCTTGACACACAGCGAAGTCTTTCACCAACAAATGCAAAGACCTGGTAGGGAAAAAAAAAAGTTGGGAAGCAGAGATATACCAGCGTCGCTGCAAACACACAGTTTCATTATGTTCTAATTTAAAGTCAAACGAAGAGATGGAAACACCCCCGTTGCGATTTCTCTGGTTTTATTTGGACGTAGATGTGGAGGTGCTGGCATGAAACTACAGCGAGGTAGATTACATTTAATATGGCTCTTACAATAATCCTAATATAGCTTCAATGCATTAACAGAAAGGGAAGCTACTGGCGATCCTTTGACCGTGTTGAGCCATGAGACTGTTGTTCATCTGCACAAAACCTAGCTGCCAGTGCTTTAGTGCAGTTTAACAGGGAAATATGTTTTCCTCTATAGCTGCTTCATGCATTCAGTAAGTATATTGCAGTTGCCAAATTAAGGATGCCTGCACCAGTGTAATAGTGCATGCAACTCACCTAAAACTGATGCTTCCAGGATTCAAATGAATACTAAGATTAAAAAATATTAGTACAAAGTAGATGTAGTAAACACTGTAAGGGAGAGCCTAAATGAGTCTGAATGAACAGCACTTAAAAATCAAAAGCAAATGAAAACGAGTGAGCACGACAGGCATCCGATTACACATTATACAAAAGGAGCGTCAACATCCTCCACATCTGCTGATGTTCCAAAATAAGCAGAAACATTCAGGAAGTTATTTTGCACATACTTTGCATGTGGCGCGCCACAAAAACTCACAGAGCCACCTTACCCTGTCCACCCTGGGGAAGTGTCTGTTATAAAAATGTGACCTGACTCTATTTTTAGAAGGTTATCAAGGGTTTCCGTTTGATGCTACTATGACTAACGTTTTTGGAGCATTTGGTGTGCTTCATTTCTGTTGTAGAAAATTTGGTACATTTTTAGGTTCGATAGCAACCATAGACAGCTGAGTCATTGTTATAAGGATGTTATTCACTCTCTAATTCACAGCTTTGATTAGGCAAATCCAACTGTGGGCTTGTTGATCTGTCTGTTATCTATAATAGAGCCCAATGTTGTTAATTTTTACAGTTTTTCATTTGTGAGTGGCTGAATTTGGGGGTATTTTTCAGGCCGAGGGCTTAAGGGGTTAACCAGAGAGCTGAGCGAGGCTCAGCGAGGAGGCAAGACATTAGTCTGAAACTTCCATGAACTACAAGGTAACATGCCGTGTCCATGGTTACTGCTATCTTCTACACAGAGGAGAGTCTCTGAGATGTTGAAATTCTCCGCTCATCATGGCTCGCTGTAACATAGCTGTAAAATGTAATACATTTATGGCATGACTGTGAACATGACCAAGCCTAACTGCCCCACACAAGTGGCTTTTGACGCAACAGCTGCGAGCACAGATGTTACCAAATGAACATGTTCATGTTGGGTAGACTGGTTGCGCGTGCAGCCACTGTGGTGGATATTAAACCAAATGCAAATTAAGTTGCTGGCAGAGAGACAAGGGAGTCCCCTTGTCACAGTTACATCCAAGTCCATTGCTGTGCATTGTTGGTTCCATCGATGTGTGTCATCAAATGTGGGTGGAGGGGCTGCAGTAACCTCTGGTGGATTTCCTACATCCTGATTCAGTGGTATTCACATAACTCGTAGGGTCTCCTCGTGCTCAGGGAATGCAGGAACATCTGGCCTTTATGGATGGGCGATTTACACAGCCACAATTTGCCTTTAGCATCTTCCAGGTCACTCGGTATCGATTTGCTCACTGACTATGCGTTTACTTTGCCGCAGTTGAGGCACAGTAGAGAGCTTGTGTGATACGGTAAACGGCCTCAGAAAGAAATGCTTTCATTTTTATTCTAACACATCACCATCCAGTCCAGTCAAACCCTAGTAAACCCCAAACTGCAGTTTGCTCTGCCTCTACGTTCAGTTCATTAGGTTTAAATGGAACAAACTCACAGTATCATCCTGGAAAACTTCTGTACTTCAGTTTTCTCTTGCCTCCAACTTTTGGTCATTAGTCACAACATAGAGATGAAGTGATAGCCAACTAAAAATGAGCATAATCATTTTGTCATGGACTCTTGCTGTCACCAGAGAACACAATTAGGAAGTATTAAAGAACACGATGACCAGTTGTCAGTCACCAAAACAGCCCAATCACTGAGTCTGTTTGATGTCATGTCACACAGACTTTGTTTGTTAAATGTCTGTGTGAATATGAGCCCAACTAGAGCTAAAATGAGGAGATCCATGACTTTGAGTCTGCAGAACTTTTATTTACCAGGGGTTTCCCATCTTGTGATGAATCACTATCTTGATAATATATGCATACATCCAAGAGAGCATTTCTGACTTGTTATGTACAATCATGTGAAAATTCTAAGATTTTACATATCAGGACATAGTAAAAAAAAATCACCTGGTCCTTATCCATCCATCCATCCATCCATTTTCTTCCACTTACCCATTTCAGAGTTGCAGGGGGGCTGGAGCCTTTTCCAGCTGTCAGAGGCAGGGTACACCTTGGACAGGTTGGCAGTCTGCTGCAGGCTGTGTCATTATTTATTTATCAAAACCTAAGACAAAATGCAGAAGCAGTGTGTGAAAAACTAAGATTCAGTATAGCTTGTAGAGCCACATTTAGCAGCAATAAGTTGAAGTAGGTGTTTTCTGTGTGACTTTATCAGTCTCTCACATTGTTGGAGAGGAATTTTAGCCCACTCAACTATGTTGCCTCATTTCATTGAGGTTTGCGGTTATTTGTTTATGCACGGCTCTCTTAAGATGCAGCTGTGTTGAGGTCTGGGCTTTGACTGGGCCCCCGTGACACCTAGATCCTGTTGTAGATTTGCTGCTGGGCTTGGGACCATTGTCCTGCCGTATGACCCAATTTTGGCTGAGCTGTAGCTGTTGGACTGATGGCCTCACTCTAGAACACATTGGTGTACATGGTCAACTCAGTGAATGCAAGGTGCCCAGTTCCTGTGGCTACAAAACAAGTCCAGATCATCACCCGTCCACCACTGTGCTGACTGGTGATATGAGGTGTTTATACTGCAGATATACTGCAGATATATCTCCACTTTGGTCTCATCTGTCCAAAGGACATCGTTCCAGAAGTCTTGCAGTTTGTTCAGAGACAACTTTGCAAACCTAAGCAATGCCTGCCATGTTCTTTTTAGAAAAAAGAGGCTATCTCCTGGCAGCCCTTCCACACAAGTCATGCTTTTATAATCTGTTTCTAATTATAGTGTCATGAACTTTAACATGTTGATTGAGGCCTGTAGAGTCAAAAATTCTTTGTGAGCGGTAGCCAATAAGGAGAAAGTTGGCTTTTAGTTACGGATACCCTGAAGGAACTAAAACAGCGTGTTTCAGACGGGGGGAACTGAGGGGCTGCACCAAGGCCCCATATAAGATATATTAGGAACTGTGTTTGAACTGTGCATCATGCAAGTTATTCTTGTAGAGTTTAAAAATAAAATAAAATACAGAGCTGGAAATGAGCATAATGGGTCACCTTTATGTAAAGCCTGCAGAACAAGAAAATGTACTGTAATTGTCTGTCAGACAGTTCTCTGCTCCAATACAGTGGAGGTGAATGGAAGCACTGATGCATTGTAGATCCTCCAGCGTAACAGCGAGTCTGTTTCTGGAAAGAACAGGTTTTTGCTGAATATTTTAAATTCCACTGACCTCTGTGGTATTTGGGCGGCGGCAGAAATCTGAGCGGCAGATTAAACCTGGCCCCTAAACCCTAAAGGCACGGCAGAAACGCACACACGCGTACGCGCTGCCACGTCCACGTCAAAGAGAATGGCCGCTCTGTCCCGGCACCCTTCTTTTTGCTGAGACACTTGTCTCGTGGTCTTCGCTCGCGCTCTCTCTCTTTTAATCAAAGATCCCAAAGCAGTTGTGTATACCGAGTGCCTCTGGAGTGAAGCTTGATGAGAGCAGAGTGATTGCTTTGTCAGAGCCTTGTTGATGAGACTCAGAGAGGGCAGCTGTGGAGTGACCGCTGTCTGGAGGAATGAATGACCAGCAGAAGCAATGTCAAGCGTAACTAAACTATAGTGGGAAACATGGATATTTTAATGTTGAGTGGCGCCACTGCACTCAAAAGTGTGGTTTTTGCTTCTTTTATATCATTTTTTTTAATCCAGTAAATTGGGCTTTGGACAGTTGTTGGGATAAAAGGAGCAATCTGACATCATCTTGGACTTCTGGTGGATATTCTATTTCTATTCTATTCCCTGCTATTTTTGAGTTTTTAGGCTAAAACTAGTGAGGATGAGAGAAATGAGAAAGAGCAGGAAAAGCATCAGGGACATTTGGCTGCATTTCTCTGTTCAACTGACTGCCCATTCGTTACCCAAAAGGACAGGGGAGAGAGGGAGGAGGAGGGGAAAGAAAGGGAAGCTAGAAAGGAAAATAAAGCAAGTTGACAGGACATATGTGAAAGGAAAGATAGATTGGTCGGTACTATTGAAATGAGCAGATTGGAAAATTGTAGGGAGGGACACACACACACACACACACACACACACAGCAAGAAAGCAGGCGAATGAAGGATCTAGTCTTTGTCCCTTTGCATGTGGGAGTGCAGACGCACACATACATCAGGCTGCCATAACTCATCATCATCCCACAAAAATAAGGAAGGAAAGAAAGAGAGGGAGAGGGAGGCATCTCGCTGTTATCAGCACAAAAACAAACAACAACACAGTTTAATCTGTCAGGTCACATCGAGACAGAGTCGAGCAAGATGCAGATTTGGATTGGACTTGTTTCCTGTGTTTTCCCGAGCACACAAACAGGCTGAAATCCACAAATTCAGCTGTTTTTCGCTCTGCTGTCCCCTGTGCCACTGTAAGCCATTATACATTTATTGTACTGTAACGTATCACTGATGGAATGAGATGAGCGCTCCTCTGATGCAGCAACTGCCATTTATTTAATTTGCATACCATTACAGCCGTTCGGTTTTTGAGCTGACATTTTGCTCAGTTAGCTGTGGGCAGATACATGTACGGTCACGGCCCGAAGCCTTACTAAAGATAGATGAGAGATAGATACGTCAGACTAAATTTGTGGGCTCCTCTACTCATGCTGCATATGACACAGTTAGCAGCTGAAGGGCTGTTTATGCGCCGTGTGTGTGCGCACGTGCATTCGTGTGCATGTGCGAGTCAGCTACTTGGTCACACAGGGCCTCTCTGTTGGGCATATTCTGTTTTTAACTATCCGTCCACACCCTTCAGATAGAGAGAGGGAGAAAGAGGCCGGGCCTGTCCAAATAAATTACAGTAACCATTTGGTAGATAGTGAAAAAGAGGGGAGAGGAGGAAAGAAAGTGGGACACAAAAACAAGCCGTGGGCACTCGCTCTGTGACACTGACTATCCAATATGATCACTGCCCGTGTAATTCTGGATAATCCCACATTCTTCAAGAGTGTGAAGAGTGCCGGCTTTTCTAGTTAATCATATTTTTATAGGTGTAAAAAGGGGCGCGCATTTGAAAATTATATACACGCTGACATACTGAGCGATATTACAGGTGAAACTATCAGTTAATTGGACAAATAATCATCAGATATATGTATTTGTTAATCCAATTATTTTCACCTTAGTGCTTAACAAATTTTTTAGACCACCACCTAATGTAAGGTTTATGCCACAGCCGCCCTAAATTAACAGTACTGGTAATTACAAAAAAAATTCTGTTTCTGTGATGGTTAATTTACCAGTATGCAGAAGCTCTTTAAACAAAATGATGTTTTTAATGCTAAAATATAATGATTGTTGTTATCCATGAATTTTCAGTTATTATGGATAACATAACATACTGTCCCTCTAGATATCGGACAACCCTGGCTTTTGGATGACTGATAATAGCCGCACCCGCTTGCTAACTGTGGTAATAGTGAACAGTTCCAATAGAGAACCAATGAAATTCTCAGCCCAGCCCGGCACAGCACCAGACAAATAACCGCTGGCTAGAACCCCAGAGTGTAGTTTATTTCTTCTCTTATAAATACCTATAATTATTCATTTTAAACAAGCTATTGACAGATTTCTAAAATATTTGTGTTTTCTTGTTTTTATGACAGGTGGTCTAATAAAACCTTACAATGATTTAAACCTTATCTTGCTAATCAGAAGCTTTGTGTTGTGTTGTTGTTAATAATGAAACTCTAAAACAGGTGTTCCGCAGGGGTCTGTTCTCGGCCCACGCCTCGTAGGACGACTTGTTGATTGGAGAAAGTAACAATCAGATTAAATTTAGAATAAATGTTTAATCTGTTCCAAATTTTCACAGTGAGGAGGATTACTTGCAGAAATATGAATTCATACTAAGCAGACACTAGAAATTATTAATGGTTAATTTTTAGGATGCATTTGAGAAACAAGCGCTGGTATTCTGGAAAAAAAGAAAATGGTTCAAATCTAAAGAAAGAAAACAAAACTATTATATAGGCTATTTAAATGGGCTCAAAGGATTAAATAAGGGAAACAGAGACATTTATCATTTTACACATTGATAAATATTTTTTTGTATAATATAGCCAGTATTTGGGTGGATAATGGTTTTATTTAATTATTATTTTCCTCTCTCTGTTTACTCAAAGTTGTTTTTGTCACCTGTAATTATACAGGAAGGACATACATAGCCCCACTTTCACTCTTCTATTTGCGTGCAGTAGTGCTGGTGTGGAGCTCCTTAAATCATTAGTAATAACAGTTTAATATGTGCTAGAAGAATACTTAACATTTTCTCTATTTTTCATCTTTAGACACAGAGGCGGAGAGGAACGCACTGAAGGAGCACGTCTATCCCAAACTACGGGACTTCTGCAGGGAGAATTATGGAATTGAATTCCAGGTAAATAGCTTCCTTCTTCTTTCACTTTTTTTTTTCCATGATATATTATTTTTATTTTTTACTTATGTTTACTAACAGCTCCAGAGACTTGCAACTTCCAGAGCATTAGTTTGCCAGTACCGACTGTTAAGTGCTTTCATATTTACATCATGGCTTACACAGCTTTATAGTGCCTGGAGGGAACCCCAGAGCTGTTAGCAGAGGCCCTCGTCCCCTTAAGCGGACAGAAGGCCAGCAGAGATAAGGCTTCCATCGGTGAAGGCTGGCACAAATCTAGCTATGGATAAGGCAGCATGACGCAAGGGCTTTCCCTTTGTTGTTGTCACAGAACTGCTGCATTCTCCCTGCGGTGTCCACTGATCGTGATCATTTGCATTGCAAATTAGCATCAGTGTTCACAGAAAGATCGCTATCAGAGGTTTGTTTGTTTGACAAATCCAGGTGAGCCCTCAAGTCAGAGGGAGATGGCTGCCATAGATTGTTCCTGGAAGGATTTGTGCAGATTTGTTTCCGATGAGGGGGCTTATGACCCGTGAATTGTTTTATAGAACGGTAATCAGCAGGGTTTCGGCAGCTAATTCTCATTTCACACCAGGAATGTTTGGATCAAAGCAGCTCCAAGCACTTACCATCTAAAGGTTTCGTAACGAAACTCAGTACAGGAGCGTTTGTCCAGACCGTTGGGTGTTGTTCATATTTCAGTGACCGTGCTTCTTATAGGTCCTGTTTTAATGTTCTTATTTTCAGCAGGGTTATGCAGGCAAACTACCATATAAAGTACCATATGGTACAATAATAAATGATTATGTATTTTGCTTTTGTTTTTTTTATTTTATCATCATAAAACTTGAAATGACCCCCTCACCCCCACCCCCACCCCGCCCTCCCCAGAGCAATGGAAATGACATGTGGCCTACGATTACAAACTCACAGTACATTAAGAATTCAGTGGCTCCATGGTGTAATGGTTAAAACATTTGCCTTGCAAGTGGAGAGGAGACACAATCCCAGCCTCAGGGGGTTGCAAGCTGGTGTACTCCTGGTGCTTGTCCCAAGCCCAGATAAATAGGAGGGATGCGTCAGGGAGGGCATCTGGTGTAAGATCTGTGCCAAATCAAATATGTGGATCCATCCACCGTGGCGAACCCTTGGGAAATAAGAGAGCAGCTGAAAGTACCACAGGAGGACATGAACAAGTTTGCACATAAATCTTAAATAAAAGAAATGAATAGACATTAGAAAGGAATCCATACATGATTGAAACAGTTGAAAAAGCAATATTTAAAATTGTTAGGTTAAAATAGCAAGCTAACAATTTTAAGTATTAATCCTGCTTTAGTAGCATTAATATTTTTGGCTTACAGTATGGATAAAGCGAAAATGTTAGCTAAACATACTGGTGGGTGAAATAACTAACTTAAAATTTGAATAAAAAGTTGGAAATTATTAGTTAACATGGCCAGTAGTTAAAAGTGTTAGCTACGAGTGGCTAAACATGCTGGTTAATCAGTTGAAGTAACTAGCTAAATAAGATATATAAGACAGCATCAATAAAACAAAATTGTTAGCTAGCTTTAAAAGGTAAACTGTTTAGAGAGGGAAAGAGTAGAATAATAAACTAATAGTTATGGATTAGTAGCTGACTGATAAATGGCCTGGGCCTCTCCCTCTGTGTGGAGTTTGCATGTTCTCCCCGTGTCTGCGTGGGTTTCCTCTGGGTACTCCGGTTTCCTCCCACATGTCCAAAGACATGCACTTACTGGGGTTAGGTTAATTGGCTACTATAAATTGCCCATAGGCTGGCGACCTGTCCAGGATGTACCCTGCCTCTCGCCCTGTGTCAGCTGGGATAGGCTCCCGCGACCCCGAAAAGGATAAGCGGTAATGGATGGATTCTGTTGTTTATCCATCATTTAAATGTTCTCTGGGAATAGAGCCTCAAAAACACTGCATTCTTGAAACATGCAACAATAAAATGTTTCTTTAAGCCATTTATTTGCAAAAATGACATTTTACCATATAACGGTTTGGCATAAACCATATGTGACAGGTTATTTAGAAGGAAGCTTGTAAGAAGTTTGCATGTTTTAAATATCACCTGTTATTTAACTCACACAGATTTTATAGACAGACAAGCCGCTTTTTCACCAGTTTCCACTGAACTCAACAGAGCTTTTTTTTAGCGAGTATCTCCAAAATCATGCATCATACATGCTCAACCAAAGACAATTATATTCCACTTTTGTGTAATGAACAGCACATTATTGGGAAAAAAAAACAGCCTTTAATATACAGTACACTTAGACCTACGGAGAGCTGAGTAACCTTACATGAATTAACACAAGTTTCCAGTACTACAAGCATTTCTGAGATGACTGTGTGTGACGGAGAATTACGAGATAAAAGAATCAAAGTCTTGCAGAGACGTTTTGGCTCTGGTACCTGTGGCCACGTGTCTGTCTGGTGATTCAGCGCGCTGTGATGAAGCATGAGCTGAAATGATTAAGCAGAAGGCCTGGCAGTTAATACTATGACTCACTTACGCTGCTCATCTTCCTCCTTCTCGACCAAACCCCCCCACACCTAATCTTCACCCACACCACATGAGAATTGGTACCTTGGATAAAACTGGAGCTTGATAATGATTTGTACTAGTATATATAAAGTTGTGGCTAGGAAGTCTATCACGTGTGAAGTAATATATGATTTTCACATACAGTACCTTGTAGAACAAGTACTTTTTTTTTTTTTGCTTTGATTTGTAATTTATGCACAATCCCACCTCCCCTTTCAAACACACTTTGTCTACTCACACACATCCACTGGCACACACTGACACACATATGCCAAGTTGAAGGTGAAACCCAATTCTCTCTGGTCCCTCATCACTTGACTCAGTTTCCATCCAGAACGTTCCCTTAAGAGGATGGAGAAGGATTGCAGGAGATGCAGAGGGAGGAATAGGGCACGGAAATCCAGCCCAGAGGCCGAGGGCTGCATCCTCATTCAGTCAGTGCGCAGCAGCAGCAGGGGGATCAGGCTCCATGATCCCTTTTTTTTAACCATTTTTATCCCCTGTGTTTCCTGCTCTTTCTCTTTCATCACTCGTGCGTGTGTGTGTGTGATCACTTTTTTAAAATAAAATGGGGGAAACTAAAACACGTTAGAACAGCGCGGTAAAAGCAGAGTGGCGCCAGAGTTATGGCCCATTTAGGCTCGCTGGATTGGTGCTTTGCGCACTGATCTCCAGCACTGTTGCAGAAATCTCCCTCCATGGGTTCTGTGCCATCTGGGAACACCTATGCTCCCGCATATGTGTGCCATATACAGGTGGACTTGCTCACAGTCTTGCCTCAAGCTTGTCCATTTTGAAAACGTGTGCCAAAAACTGCAGTTCCTTAAATGGCCACTTGAGGTTGGCTATAAAAGAAAGTCGTCCTTATAGACTCCCATGTTAAAATGCTCAAAGTTATAGTGGAAATGGATGACTTGGTCACTAGAGAGCTGCATGATCGAATGATAAAGCTGAGGTGAACCCTAGAAGTTGTCAAACAAATAATAACTAAAATTTCATCCAAGTCTGCACTTCAGGTTAGTTACAGTGTTTCAGTTTCTATGTTAATTACCACTAATTAGCAGGTACGCCTTTGCGGTGCACCTGTTAAGTCAATGGATGCACTTTAGTGTGGTTTTGGCTCAGAAGGTCTAGTAGGTCTTCTACTAATTGGGAGGTCAGTGGACCAAACCTAAGTATCTAAGTATCCTTGGGCAAAATATTGAACCTCATGTTGCCACGATTCATTCATTGGCATGTGACTGTGTGTGAATGTTAGATAAAAGCACTTAGGCATAAAAAAAGTGTTTGTGTGAATGGGTGAGCAAGAAAGTGCTCAAATAGAATAGAAAAGTACTATATAAGTACCAGTCCATTTACTACTTTGCTAATCAAGCTCGCTAGCACTAGCTGATAGCTTAGCACTCCACCGTCTCATCCAAATACGCTCGCTTCTTTTTCCAGAAAAACAAGATGCTGATGGCCATGTTGCTAAGTTCGAAGCTTTAAAATGGGAACACGGAAATGAAACATCCACAGTAAAAAAAAAAAAATCAGGAGAAAAGTATCTATTTTTACATGGTTCAGACTTAATTGTTTATTGTGGGGTCTTTTCGGGGGTTTTTTTGCTCTTTTTTACGGCTGCTTGTTAGTTGGTGGGGCGTCATTCTGCTCCCACTGTAGATGTTCTCACTGTTGGGTCAACCACATTTTGGATCTTGAATAGTGACTTTTTCATATATATTACATTGTTTAGGTAGATTTTTCTCAATTTTTTTTAATTCGGTCCAAAATTATTAACCAATACTACCAGAGTGTAGCAAATAAATCAGTTGCCTCTCCTTTTCCAACTTTTCTCCATTTGTGGATAATGGCTCTCACCGTGGTTCACTGGAGTCCCAAAGCTTTAGAAATGGATTTGTAATGCTTTCCACACTGATGGATGTCAGTGACTTTGTTTGTCAGCTGTTTATTTAGACCATGGGGTGAAATGTTGCTTTTGAGCCTACTTCACTTTGTCATACAGCTTCTATTTAGGTGATTTCTTGATTCAGCAGGTCTGGCAGTAATCAGGCCTGAGTGGAAAAGAACTCAGCTTTCCAAAAGATGTGTTTAAAATGTGTTTAATGACAGTCATCACTTAAAAACTGCATTTTGTATATACTTGGGTTATCTTTGTCTAATATTATATCTAAAATCTAATATAAAATTTCCTTGATGATCTGACCCACTTAAGTGTGACAAATATGCAAATAAATAAGAACTCAGTAAGGGGGCAGATACTTTGTCACAGCAGTGAACGTCAGATTTCTCCCACAGTCTGAAAACATGTGTGAGGTTATTTGATTATTCTAAATTGACCATAGGAGTGCGCATTTTTGGTACCCTGTGATGGTCTCCTGTCCTAGCTGTACCCAGCTCTCACCAAAAACAAAACCAAGGGGCGACCTCTGGAGCTGAAAATTAAGCCAGTGTGGAAGTGGCAGAAACTGCAGCTCCTCTAATGGCCAGTTGAGGCTGACTACAATAGGGAGTCATTCCCCATATACTCCCATGTTCAAGTGGGGTGATTTTTTAAACTCTTTGATTGACAGGTGTTCCAATTAGATTCTGCTAGGCCACATCCACTACTTCCAGTCAATGGACTGAAATGCTTCACTGTCCAGTCCATTGGACAGTAGCCTTTTAGCATTTAGCATTAAAAGATCTGACTAGTATCATGGCTTATTGTGTGGTACAGACTATCTCAGAAGTTTGAAATTCTAAGATTTTGTCAGTCTCTTACTTTGCACTAATTAGCTAATATGTGTGTCTCTGAGTTGCATCCATATAGTTTATGAATGCAGCTTGCTAACCAAGTGTTAGCTCATAAATTAGTGCTCCTTTCATCCTCATAAACTAACTTCTGTCTCCAGAAGGGGAGCATGGCAGTGGCCCAGACGCAACCACTGAAGCCTCTATATGCAGAGTCCCAAACCAATGGGTGACATCACAGTGGCTACAGCAGTCTTTTATACCGCCTGTGAGCAAAACAGATGGATTATAAATATATTCATCTCTGACTTCTTGCATCTTAATGCAATGCATATGTACGGTGGCCCAGAGGTGTCAGGTCAAATACAAAAGCCGCAACACAAATACAAAAGCCACAACACAAATACAAAAG
>JAVDPK010000496.1:0-27224 GCA_034780415.1 Cichlasoma orientale | reverse complement strand
GTGTGTGTGTGTGTGTGTGTGTGTGTGTGTGTGTGTGTGTGTGTGTGTGTGTGTGTGTGTGTGTGTGTGTGTAGGAGCCTGAGACCTGTCCCCAGTTCCAAAGCTCTCTTCCTCCACCTGTCTGATCGTAGCGCCTCCCAGTTGCTAGCACACTGTTATGCTGCCTGGCTCACTAACATTACCTAGCATGCAATTCAGTGGTGTAATTTTATAAATGTGTAATTACTAGTATTAGAAATCCTTTATGTTGCTTGCCACGATGTTTGCTCTGCTGAATAATTGATATGTTAGTGTTAATTGTTGTCTTATAGTAATGTAAGTTAGTCATATGATCAGAGCTGTGAGTGAGAAGAGTTAATACAGGGCCCCTGTTCATACACCCTTCAGCTCTGCTAGTGACCTAAACTATAATATATTTAAGCCACCTGAAAAGCCAAACTGGATGTTATATCATAGATGAAATTGAGACCGTTTTTAACACCCGACAATAGTTTCTATCACGTTGTGGAAGTTCCAGGTTTGCAGTAGCAAAGCTTTTAAACATTTGCTAGTACGTTGTTGTTTTTTTTATTTGTTTTAACATGTTTAAAGTTCGTTTGTTTGCATTTTTTTTTTTTTTTTACTTTTATGCTGGTAATCAAAGCTTGGCCACCATGAATAGAGTGTGTTGCTGGTCAAAATAAACCAATTTTGCACAAAGACAAACTATTGTGCTCATGTCTGTCATCATAATGTACTATAGTACAGTTAGCGTAATGCAGTAACTTTAAAAAAAATATCCTTGAGCATATCAAAGTGAGACTTTGTACTTGACCTTATTCTATTTAAACAGAAGGTCTTAGAAACAGAAGCTATCCTCTGATGTAAACCTGTTCTCTTCTGCCTGATGAGTTAAATAAAGGTGCCAGACACTATTTGAGAAAAAATGTTACATGATTTTTTTACACATATGTTTGGTCTTTGATATTTACAGTTTTATAAATTCAGTGTCTTCTCACATTCTTTACCCTCAGACTGAGCCATGCAGGCACAAACATATGTAAAATATAACATTTTAAATATATAATAGATTTGCTTTTCTGTGTGTGCCTCTCTCGTTTTCTCCCCTCCCCCTCTCAAACTTACTGAAAGTTAAATGCAGAGTATCTTCGCTATTGCCCTAAATATGTCAGTTAACATTTCAATGTCAGACCAAATCTCAGCTGGGCCATTTAATGAATTCATGAATGAAATTATAACATCAATATAGCCTCAAAACTAGAGTAGTTCTCATTCACAGAATATTTGAACTGAGTTTTAGGCATTTTCTGTCTAATAACTGCAAAATTATACGTGCAGAACAAACGTCTAAAAATGGTTTCCATCTTAATATTATCCACAGTTTATCTCTCTATGTATTTGCTATTCATATATTGAATATTTAAAGAAACTACATAAATTAATACTGTGCACAGTATTTGTAACAAGTCTGTCAATGCTGTTTTTCAGGCCTACACATGGCTGCAGAAAGAGATGGGCCCTGAAACCGACCCGGTGGTCGTTGTCCGTTATATCGGCTCGAGCCAGCTTTCCACAGACCTACGAACCCTCCTCCAGAGCATCTGTGAACAGATTGCAATAAACTACCGCTGCCTGATTCACTTTTTGCCTAACAAGATTCAGGAGATGAAGGAACTCCTGACCAACCTCTTAGGGGAACCGTCATTCCACAGGCCCTTGGTCATTGTCTTAGATGCCCTAGAGCAGCTCTCTGAAGCTGATGAAGCACGCAAGCTGTGGTGGCTCCCCGTACACCTCCCTCGGACAGTCCGCATTGTGGTATCAACATTGCCCAATAAACATGGAATCCTGCAGAAGCTTCGCCACCTCGTCCATGATGAGGGGTATTACGTTGAATTAATCCAGAGAGACCGCAAAGTCTGTAGTCAGACATTAAAACAGCAGTTGCTGGGGGTAAAGAGAAAGGTCACCTCAGGCCAACAGATCTATGTCAATGAGGCACTTGCCAAGTGTACTTTGCCAATGTTTGTCAACCTCATCTACAGAGAAGTAGTTCACTGGAGGTCTCATAAAGATGTGGATGATAGGTCCCTCTGCTCGACGGTGCACGAAAGTATTGAGCAGTTATTCTACTCTGTGGAGAACAAGTTAGGCCAACGATTTGTCTTCAGAGCATTAGGGTATATCACCATGGCCAAGGCTGGGCTAACGGAAGTTGAGCTGGAAGATATCCTGTCCCTGGATAACATAGTTCTTGGTGATGTCATTGTGGCAACTTACCTCAAAAACCCATTGAGAATCTCCTATGACTTGATTGCAAAGCTCAGAGAGGAGCTGGACGGCTATCTGGTGGAACGCCAGGTACGGAACGTCACTTTGATGGTCTGGGCCAACAGGCACCTGCATCTTATTGCTCAGAAGCTGTATCTTAGCAATGAGGAGGATGTACATCAGATGCACAGCCTCTTAGCTGAGTACTTCCTAGGGGCATGGTCAGGAGGTAGAAAGAAGATCTTTACTTACGATAACAACCATTTCACTTCCCTGAACATTTCTCATCACAAAAACCCTCACCATCAGCAGTCCCATGAAAAAACATCTTCTGATAAGTACTCCTACGACAGACAAACTCCTGAACAACCTTGGGTGTTCCAGTGCAATCTTTTGGAACCTGACATTTTCTTTGTCAATCACAGAAAGATGACAGAGTTGGTGTACCACCTTACCAGGAGTGGGCGTACAGATGACCTCATGTTTGGTGTCATAATGAACTTCAGCTGGCTCTACACAATGATCAAGATTGGCCAGTTTGAAAAGGCTTTAACAGATATTGACCTAGCTTACAGTTACACCCAAGAGAAGGAGCTGAAGTTTCTGGCCACCACTCTCCGTAGCATCAAAGTAAAAGTGCTGAAGAATCCAGCATCACTGTCTGCAGAGCTGCAGCAAAGGCTTTTGCCTGTTGTCACCTCCCTGCCTAAGCTCAGACACCTCCTCCTGGAGTGTGACAAAGACGGCCCAAAGTACTGCTCTATTGTGCCTCTCCACTCCTCTATGGATGTTACCTACAGTCCAGAGAGGCTTCCTCTTTGCTCCAGCTACATGCAGATTGTGGAGATCTTGCCCACCCTAGCCCCAAACATAGTCCTTGTAGCCTTGGAAGATGGATCTGTCAGCACCTGGGATGTTGAAAGCAGGCAACTTCTACGACAGATCGACACAGCCAGATCCGTTGTGCTGGGAATCAGGTTAACCTCTGATGAGAAGTATCTGGTTGTGGCCACAACTAAAAACACACTTCTAATCTATGATAATCACAAGTCCTGCCTTTTATCTGAGGTTGAAATCAAGGGCTCAAAGCATACTGGCATCACTGGTGGGGTTGCCTTCATTAATGGTTTTACTTTGTCTACCCATCATGCTTTGGCATGGCTTGAGGCTAGTAAAGATGTGAACGTCATTGATCTCCTCTATGGCTGGCCTTTGTACCAATTCCATTGCTGGTACGAGGTGACTTGTGTCCAGTGCTCGCCAGATGGAATGTATGCTTTTTGCGGCCAGTACCTCAACACGGTATCTGTTTTTCATCTTGGAAATGGTGACAAGTTGGCCACTGTGACATCTGAGTTTTCTGGAGGGTTCGTCAAGTCCATTCTTATACTCGACACCCTTAACCAAATGGTGATGATTGACAATGAAGGCAGTTTGTCTGTGTGGAACACCAAAGAGATCACTAACCCGAAACTGATGGAGGATTATGATTGTAGAGGGGATGAGAGCGAAGTAGTGGGCATTGAGCTATCTGAAGATCAGCGTTCCATTCTCATTTGCAAGGCCAGAAGTATAGAGGTTCTGGACACAAAAGTATGGAAAATGGTAGAAAAGTTCAAAGCCAAACGTACTGAACGCTTTGTTGCTGCTGTACTCTCCAAGAATGGCCAAAGCATTGTGGCCTCCATGGAAAATACCTCCTCTATCTTTGTCTGGAGGAGAGACAGTGGACAATGCATGGCTAGCCTGATTGAGATCTCAGGGGCTATCGTGAAACTCATCAAATCAGTCCACCACAACTTGCTCCTTTCGGTTGCCAGCAGTGGAGTTCTGTCTGTTTGGGACATTGATATCATCACCGCCATGTCCAACATTGACAAAACTGGGAAGAAGATCCAGACCTTGCAGCTGTCTGGCAGAGAAGACTATGTGTTTACCATGGACGGCTCAGAAGCTGTTCACAAGTGGAACTTTAGCACTGGCTTCATTGAGACGGTCTTCAAGCACGAGGGCATGGTAGAGAACTGTGTCCTAACCTCCTCAGGGGATCTCATGGTGACTTCAGATGACAAATCCAGTCAGTATGTCTGGCAAACCAACACAGGAGAAAACATCTTCCGCATCAATGGACAGAGAATATCACAACTGCTAATCACGCACAACGACCAATTTGTGGTGTCCCTGTGTGAGCAGAATGCCTCCAGAGTATGGCGGCTTGCTACTGGGCACAAAGTCTGCAACATCTTAGTTACTCTCCAGAACGCACTGATCACCACAGCAAACACTTTCCTAGTAGGAACGTCAAAAAACAAGCTTCTCGCTGTTAGCCTGTGGTCAGGCAGTGTATCAAAGAAGTTTGTCTGCGATGATGGCATTACCATTGTCAACTTCAAGCTCATTCCCGACTGCCCTGACTGTGCAGTCTTCATCACGTCCACCGAGACAGTCTTCATCTGGAGCGTTGCCGATGAGTCAGTTTGCAGGAGAGTCCAGTTGCCAGCCAACTTCCTCAAAAATCTAGAGGACTTCCAGATCTCACCCAACGGGAAATTAGGAATTGTCTCCAAAGGTGACGAGAATATTAACGTCTTGGACCTTCACAGCGGGAAGCTCAGGCTTGTTCACGCTGCAGGTATAATTTGGCGTCAGAAATTATCAAGAGATGGACGTTACCTTGTATACATATGTTTCCGGAACTGTGATGAAGACGACGATGCCGGCGTTGTGTCCAATCTGATCGTGATGCGCCTTGCCGATGGTAAGAGCATCGGCACATGCTCGCTTTACAAGACCCCCACCTTCCTGTCTCTCTCCCAGCGAGCACTAAACATCATAATTGGCTTTGAGGATGGCAGCATTGGCACTTACACTGTAGTGGATCGTGTGGATGCTGCCCTCAAGATAAAGATAGCCACCTCCAACAGCCGCCAGATTGTCAACAACGCCTCTCAGAAAGTTCGTCCCAAATGCGGCAATCATTCCTTTAAGACTGTTGCTGACTGCATTTGGCGGGAGTCGACAGAGGTCTTTTCCAGGGACAGTCCCATCAATGTGTCGGACTCTGGAGAAGGTGAGTCGACAACACCTACAAAAAAGACTGAACTGGTGCAGTGATAGGTAGACAACAAAGGAGTGGGATGAGCTAAGGCAGGAGGGTGGAGACAGGTGACAAAGCTTAGAATCTCTGGGGTCACAGTTGATTCTTGTTTACAGCCACGTGATTCAGCTGCAGATGTCAGCCCTATGGGTAGTTAATGGGCCGACCATTTTTAACGCTGCACTCGAGTTATGTATTAATTACTTCCAACTTAAGATACGCTTTGTTTTACACATTAAGACTGTTAGAAAATACTGTTTTTGAAAAGAAGACAAATGTAAATCGCGTGAGGTATTAGTTTGCCATTATGTGTCCTTTTGCATTTGAAGAACAGAAGTTATTTTTTAGATGTCTTGTTCGAACATTTACAAAGCCATTCCAGTAATCTTAGCCACTTTCATCCTACCATATCTTTATTTACATTGTGCACATTAAGCCATAATGTTGTTCATAAATGAGTATATTCATGTTTGTATTAATATCAGGCTGTACTGTACAAAATGAAAGACCTATGAACATATGTACATATCTCTTTTTGGCTGCTGCAATTCGTCCTTAAAAAAATGTTATGTTGTGCTTAATGCAATCAAAGTGAGTGCCTGGAATTTAAAATGTTCTTTATGTGCAGATTACAAGATTTATGAAAATGCAGGGAATTTGTACACACAGTATACGCACCATTGCATAATACTTGCATTGACGCCAGATGTAAATGATCAGTGTACCAGTCAACAACATGGGGGATGGATGGCATTGCTCTCTGTAATGATAGTTGTAGAAATTTCATGGAACAGTTTACGTAAATTGGATGTGAATTTACCTGCAGTTCCATCAGTTTGTGTGCTGTTTGTTTTTAAGGGAAACACCACTATTGAGCATACAGTGTAGCATAGCACCATGCACATTCACGCCTTAACAGTGTACTTGCTTTAGGTTTAGTGGAGTTTGTTCAAATGTTCCAGTATAAAAGAAAAGAGTGATTAGCCCAATGTTTCTCCGAAACAACTCGGCCATGTGAATATATTTAGAAGTGTAGACTGTAGGTGGAAGCACTTTATAAGTGGTTTATGAGAAATTATTAGATTTATTCATATGAGATGTTGTATAAATTGTTAAAAGTGATCTAGATTTGTCTTAAGATTTGTCTGCACAAAGACAGACAATTCAGGCACTTGCAAGCTATAGGGAGCTCACTTGAAATGCTAGAATCTCTTCATATGTGCCTGGTATCCTTAAAAATGTAGATGCTGTCATCTTAGCAGTTGTCATCATAGTGGAGCAGTTTTGGTAATCAGTGGTATTAAATATGGGTCAGTAATTGTGATTGTTTATCACCCTTTGTGAAAACTGTGGACAAGATGCTGAAGATTGTGAATGTGTAGGAAAAAGATATATTGAGGAAAAAATATCAATGGTTTTGTGGATATCTCCGCACAGACCCAAAGCAGAAGTCATATTTTAAATGTGCTTTTTTTTTTTAACATTAACTCATACTTTCTGCTTTTAGTTCAAATTGCGTGCTACGCTGACATTTTGAAATCTTTTCTTACACATTCACCAACTTCACTTTTCATGCAGTTTTTACATAGCTTTACAGAAGGTGATTTCTAAATTCTTTCTGAACACTATCAAAGTCCTAGAAGAAAAACTCACCGCTCAGCAGCCATCTTGGCAGTGCCCCCAGGCCCTTAACCCTATAAAGCCGTACTGTCGTCGGGGACACAGCTTACTGCAAATGTCGCCCTGTTCGCGGATTTCCAGCAACAATTACCGTAATAACCCTATGTTGGCTGTGAAGCACAATTTCTCTTCATTCAGAAACCGTTTGAATTTTTCCGATAGGACAAATGGTCACATAATTACGATAATTCAAATCAGATCAGACATCTCAGCGATGATACGCCCGGAGTTAACCAGCTGTTCACGGCAGGTCACAGTGCATCAGTGCCGATCGCCTGGTGTTATAGGGTTAAAACAAGTGCTAACAAGACCAACCCCTTATCTAAATCGGTGGGGAGAGACCTGTAACTTTAATCCTGTTGAAGCCACTTCAGTCAGATTTGGATCATTATTCTGTCTGCAGTCATTTTTATTACTTTACATACCCTCCCATATGTTGAAAGCCTTAAAGCACTGAGAGCAGCAGCAACACGCCCTAACAAAGTAGACCAAGCTTCAGTGACAACGGACATGGCATTGATCATGTCAAAAAATAATATAAATACTATGAAATGGAGGAGCCGGGGCAAAAGTGGGTTGCAAAGCAGCTTGCAGATGCAAGGCAGGCCAAAGCCGCTTAAATAGCACACCCTAACTGAAGGCTACTTTTGGCCACTCTTTTATTCAGAGGAGGTCACCACAGCAGGTGGCTCCACATATTTGGTTTGGCAGATTTTAATGCCGGGCACCTTTCCTGACACAGTTTGATCCTCCCAGGATCAAACTGTGTCCCAGGAGATTTTTCACTTGCGAGACAAATGTGTAAAGCACTACATTACGGAGCCACTAATGGAATTTTGCAAATAGGATGGACAGAAGGAATCAGCTGAGCCATCAGATGATATGGGCTTGCAATGAAATAGGCTGATCTGCAGAGAGTGCTCGCTGAGCTTAACTCTGGCCTGCCAGAAGTTACATTAGGCCCAATTTTAGTGGTCACCTGCAACAATACTTGAAAAGTTTGTTGACTGTGCTTTTACTAAACTTGCACAACTTTATTTATGGCTCAGTCTTGATATGATCAGTGGCTCTGGATCACCCTAAAAGAGCACACACACACACACACACACACACACACACACACACACAAACGCCATGCTAAATCATGTCATGAAAGTAAGCCCAGAAGAAAGTACTGATTGCAGGTGTGCCTGCAATCACACAACTGATACCTGTGGTCTTGCTTAAATACAACAACATGATCGGTCATACACGGACAAGAGGACAAAAGTATTGGGCCACAGCTCTCAATCTTTGAATTCAGGTGTTGTCAGTCTCATTGACACAGGTGTATAAAATCAAACACCTAGCCGTGCAGTCTGCCTTTACAAACATTTGTGAAAGAATGGGCCATTCTAAGAGCTCACTGCATTCGAGCGTGGTACTATAACAGGATGTCACCCTTTCACCAAGTCAGTTTGTGAAATTCCACGATCAACCGTAAGCAGTATTATTGCAAATTAGAAGTGTTTAGGGTCGTTGACTGAGTTCCAAACTTCCTCTGGCATCAACATCAGCACTAAAACTGTGCGCCGGGAGTGTCCATGGCCGAGCACCTTTTGTAGCTGTAATGTGTAGGTGGCCCAGTACTTCTGTCCGCGTAGTGTATTTCTAGCTCTTGCTGACATAGCATCTTTGCAGTGTTCTTATAAAGTCACTGACCCTTATTTGGTAAATCTGACCCTGGTAACATGTTAAAATTGTTAAGATCAGCTGACAGTCTGGAGGAATACTGGGGAATCTTTGAGCTCGTACTGCGCAGGTGCCATGGTAGCGTTTTTCAAAGCATGTCTGTAATAACCCAAAATTGAATTTGTCTCGAGCCGTTCTGAGCTGCGGTGAGTCGAATCTTTACCAAGGCATGACTGAAACAAGAAACACACACTTTCACTTTGACATATACTTTTTAAAGGGCTATTCCATCTTATTCTATGTTTACTAGTTTTGAACAGTTAAGATAATGGCCCTTGGATAATTTCAAACTGGGTAGCAGCACCAAGCTTTAAAACACTTTATTTCCCTCCAACTAAAGAGTTTAAGAATTAAAAAAAAAAGATATTATTTCATGTAATTGCCAAAGTCCCAATTAAAAGTTTGTGATTTACTTTTGTCGACAGTTGTTTTTGAGGCTTGTACTGTAATTATATTGTTACCAAATTGTTTCAGTGTTCGACTGTGATTATGTTTATGATAAAGAAAAATGTGCTATCTTTGCTAAAAAGTTTAAAAAGAGTCCTCTTATAAAATATATTGGAATGCCAGTTTAAGAGTATATTTGAATGTGTCCATATGGAATCCAGTAAAATGGTATTATTGTATGTTAAGTAACTTGAATGACTTTTAATAACTTACATGTTTGCAACTCATAGTTGACATACTGGTAATGAATGTTTCTATGGTATTCTTTGTATTGTCAGGACTGACTTACCTGTTTAGAGATTTATATTTTCATAAATGTTGTACTTACATTTTGTTACAGAGTTGTTTAACTGGAATTCAAAGAGAAAAGAAACTTATGTCTGAAGCAATATGAAACTAGTGTGTATGCATTGTTTGTATGAAACATTTTAATGTAATAAAATGGTTCACTTTTTGCCTCCACGCCGCCGCCTCCGGCTCTTTTCTTCTGCAATTAGAGGCGGCTGGATCGAGTGTCTTCTTTTAGAAATGAAAGCGTTTTGTTCGCTGAGGAGACGGTGACTTGTGTTGATGAAGCTCTGGTGTAATTGGCTGCAATCAGCTCATTCCTGAAGTACCGGTCGCAGTAAATGAAGTTGTGGAGCATGCTGTGAAACAGGTAATTCATGAAGGGTTTTTTTTTTTTTCTTTTTGTTTTTTTGGGACAGCCTTACAAAACACACAAACACACTCACACAGAACAGAGCTGTAAAATGATTTGATAGGCCAGTAATTGCTCTTCTGCACGAGATGCCCAATGCCAGACAAGCGTGGTGAATATCTCTCCAACAGCGGCTGACGTTGTCATTATAATTAGGCGATGCGTGTGCGGTGCACCTGTACATTCACACTCGCTGAGACACACAAACTGGTACCGTAAACACGTCCAGGATCAAGCTGTGATTGGCCAATGAAATCCTGTTGCTTTGGGCTACCATTTTAATTTCCCAGCGGTATAACTCTAAGCAGATCTGTGTGTGTGTGTGTGCGTGTCTGTGTGTGTGTGTGTGTGTGTCCGTGTCCTGTCTCCACAGCAACATCAGGTCCACAGCAGTCACGCGCTTCGCCACGCCTCCCATTGTAATGACGGTGAGCTCATGTCTGTTGGCTATTGGGGCTGCTTCCAGTCATTAGGACAACAAGGGCTTGACTATCGCTAGCACATTCCACCTGCAACGCCACACAGGCCTATAATTACACCACTTTGTTCGTTCAATGGGAGGTCCCCACAGGTCACATGGGGCTCTCGTGTGTGTGTGTGTGTCCTACAGTAGGTACAGTATGACATTGCCTTTTATTTACCCAGCCCTAAAAATAGCCCCTTCACTGTCAGCAGCATTGACTCTGTAAGCTCCTTTTGTCATCCTTGTATTTTTTCAAGTGTGACCTGTATTTCTTGTGATGGGAAAGCCTGTGACTCACCCATATCTCCCTCCCTCCCCCTCCGTATGGTACTCTGTGGCACACCAGATAAACCAGCCACAACTAAACACTTTAACCTTACGGGAACTTGAAATTTAAGCAAACCCTGCACAGTATAAGCTTTTAAAAGGAAAAAAAAAACACAAATCCTCTGGTTGTACACTGTTTGAGTTGCCTGTGTTTGACTAACTAAAAGCTTTTCGCCAAATATGGAGTGTTTGCACAGGGAGATCACATCAATTTGGTGCCGCTCGCGGGCAAATATTGCATCTGTGAGGAGAGTTACGATGAATCCCGTCAATGAAGCACGACCACTCGTCTCATCTCTCATTATCTGGGATTCTTTCCTCTCATTACCCCGTTGCATCAACACCAAACCTTGGTTACAACTACCAGCAAGCCCTGACCTAGTTCCTCTGAAGCGTGCTGGGAGGAGAGACGTGTGAAGAAGGCGCTCCTCTCTGAGGCTGCGGCTCTGTTTGGATTTCAGGTGAACAGCAGGAAATGGGAGATGTTTGAAGAGCTGTTTGCTTGTGATAGGTTAAAGAAAAGCGTGTCCATTTATGGGGTTTTGATCTGATTACAGAGGAGGAAGTGAGACGTTATGTGTAACGGACAGCAAAAGCTCCTGCTCAAAATCTTCATTTACTAATGATGCGCTTACTAATTATTTTTTACGTTTTCCTCTTTTGTGTCGATTGAATCAGCGACACACTTTAAGAGGTAAATACTGGTCTAGGCGTGACTCAGTTCACGCCAAAGTCCGTGTGCACTTCTACACGCTGACACATCACAGCCCAAGCACAACAATGAGGATATTGAGCAGTGTTTGACGTGGGATCAAAGCCTTCTAAAACTGCAGAAGTGACTAAGCTTTAATAAGTGTTGTTTGGCAGGAGGAAAGGTCGAGACCTCAAAGTGGGTGTTTCTGAAACCATGAATATTGTTTTTAGAAAGCCTAAAGCTGACTCCTGACCTCGGAAACAGCAGGGCAGAAAAAACATTTAGTAGCTTCTCACAAAGATACTAAATGTGGTTAAATGGTATTAACACCGTGGCGTGAGCTATTTTATCAGCGTTACAGAGTTAAAACAAAACATGTTGAAATGTAAGACTTTCTTTAGGTTAACCAAGACCTGCCATTTTAAATGTGACCTAAAGAGAATGCTTTAAGTATTTTAGAGTTTTAAGTTAATATGTGCACTCACTGGACACTTTATTAGGTACACTTTGTTGTGACCCCATTTGCCTTCAGAGCTGCCTTAATTCTTCGTGGCACAGATTCATCAAAGTGCCGGACACATTCCTCAAATATTTTGGTTCATATTGACATGACAGCATCACACAGTTGCAGCAGATTTGTCAGCTGCACATCCGTGATGCCAGTCTTCCTTCCCACCACAACAGAGCACAAAGGTGCTCTCCTGGATTGAGATCTGCTGACTGTGGAGGCCATTTGATTACAGTGACCTCATTGTCATGTTCGAGAAACCGGTTTGTGTTTTGTGACATGGCGTACTGCCGCTCACTGGATATTTTCTCTTTTTAGATCATCCTCTTTAAACCCCAGAGATGGTTGTGTGGGAAAATCCCAACAGATCAGCAGTTTCTAAAAGGCTAGCCCACTGGCACCACCAACCACGCCACATTCAAAGTCACATAAATCACCTTTCTTCCTCATTCTGAGGCTCAGTTTGAACTTCAGCAGGTCGTCTTGACCATGTCTGCATTCCTAAATACACCGAGTTGCTGCCATGTGATTGGCTGATTTTCATGTTAACGAGCACATCGCACCCAAAGAGAATCTCGGGAAATCCATTTTAAATAAAGGACATTAGCAACAAAAATGGTTGAAACAGAGAAAGCAAAAAGCATTGAAAGAAGAAACAGCAAAGATATGAATCAGACTGCATCACTGCAGCATCTACACTTTCCCCTTTTGAAGAAATAAAAAGTTTAAAACATGAGAAGAAATTCTTTACGCTGCAGCTTCATATTTAACTGACGCGTGTGATTCATGTAACAGTTTGCAAAATGAATGCGCTCATTTCCCAAACTCTTTAAACTACTTCTTTCTTCAGCAACTTTAGCAACTGTCCTTCTGCGCAACGCTTTCATTCTGCTCAAGAATGTAATTAAAATAAAACATAAAAAGGAAAGAAGAAGGAAGCAGTGGACTGGAAACAGATGGAAAGTATTTATGCAGCACCACAGGCTGTACTTTTGAAAATGTCTAGGAGGGCACTACTTTGCATCCAGTGTGTCACATTGTTGTCATGTTTTGTCTCTTTACCGCAGTGTTAGATGCCATCCTGTCAAAAGCTGCCAGAGCGGGCAAAATGCCTCCAATGTAGTATAAGTATTTCCTTCCCAAAAGCACATATATGCATAAAAACACACACACACTGTGTGCGCTAGACAGCTGCCACTTAAGCCCTGTTGCGCAGTTAAAGGAGAAGGCCCTAAAGTCCTTTTCCTCCTGTAATCACATTGTGGCCCTTTGTGACGCATCTTAAGTTTCAAATCAAGGACAGGATTTTTTTGCTTTTACACCTTCAAGGATGAACTTACTTTGTGCATCTGTAAACACTCAAACCGGTTTTTCAGTTGCGCGTCCTCCTCGGGGAAATAATTTGTCTGTTGTGTCACTTAAAAAAGTCCCCTGCAAATAAATGAAACGTATTAATTTCATATCCTCCAAAGAGTGTCACTTAAGGTGTTTCTTTACAATGCATATTAAATATGTTCTTATTGTTATTTTCCTGCTATTTGATTAAAGCAATAAAACAATTGTGATTTCATTCATTTACACTATAATAAGTGGTGCTCATGTTAGTTTTAGGCCAAACTCAGTATCCCGCTTCACTTTTCTGTCTTCTATAAGTAGAGAGCAAATCTCAACTATAATCACGATCATGTGGACAAGACAGGAAGTCCCATTAAAGCAGTGCTTCAGTAACTTTCTCTCATATGCATCTAAGTTTGATCTAAATGAAATAAAATTCAGCAAAAATGAAATGTTAAATATTTTCTGCACATAAATCATGTCCATTCAACTCAGTTTCACTCCACCCACAGGTGAGACCCTCTGCATTAAAGCTTCAAACAGACGTAAACCATAGTGCTAAACATCAGTGTGTCTATTATGACCTCCACAGAGGGGATTTTTATTTGGCAACAATCTGAATTATAGTTACGCTGTGCTGGTTTTTAAGAAACCACAGGTGCATAATCTTTATCACTATAATACTGTCTTATGTTCATGATTGTGGAGACCTTCTACCAGTCTGTTTATGATTGTGGTCCCTCAAAACACATCATTCTGTTTTATAAAGTTGTTGCATGAATCTTTATTTTATTAAAGTTTTCATTTATTGTAAAATATGAAAAATATGTTTTTAACAGGTAAAAGCTAAACATGATCAAAACTAGAAGAAGACGAGACAAAATTAGAAGAAAAATAGAAAATATTAAATTTATTTCCAATTCTAAAATATGTTAAATATATATATATATTTTACTCACAGCCCACAACACACCATATATGTATATGAGGATTAAATCGTAATTAAATGTAACATTATTATTTGTGTTTTGATTTAGAATCTTTGAGTTTTGCTCTTTGTACGTTGCTTTGTGAGGTCAAATATTGCCTATACAGGCACTTTTAAAAAACGGGGTCACAATGTGTTTCACGCTATTTAAAAAAAAAAAAAAAAGGCAAGAAAAATGGAGTGCTGAAAAACAAGAAACTGAAAAAAATCACCATAGCATCTGGGAAATTAAATTATTTGTCACATTAGATTAAATAAAAATAAGATCACCTATAACAAAAGAGCTTAATAAGATATAAAATGCAGTATTATTAGAAAAAAAAATAGAGTACTTAGGTAAAAACGGCAAAATGTAAGGAGCTAAATGAAATTTAAAAATAAAACCAGTAAAAATGTTATTTAAAAAAGCAAGAAGATGCTCTAAAAAGCTGAATAGGAATCAATAAGTGGCTTTAGAAAGTAACTTACATCAGATTCATTCATTCAGTCGACATTATATATTTGGTTAGTTGCAGCTCTCTCTTATTACATCATCTAAATTAAATAAAATGAAAATTAACTTTATAAGGACGCTGAACGTGACTTTGTGACTTTTATTGTGAAGGGTGTAGCAGGAAGCAGGTCCGCTGCAGAGTGACTCCCTGTCAGCGCGCTGCTCCTCTCACCGGAGACATGGCAGTGAGGAGTCACCGAGGGGGGACCTTTCCAGCAACTCACCACAACAAACCAAACTAAGGTCCGTAAGCTCCAGCTCACCATGCTGTCCGGACTCTTCACTTTCTCACCCGCGTTTCTAACTTCAACTCAGTTAAAAAATAAAATAAAATAAAAAGGGACAGGAAGAGAACAAAGTAAATGACATCCGTGCATTTTTGATTACCTGGGGCAAAGTGCCACACCTTCGCTCAGCACATCAGGTAGGTTGAAACAGTGTTTCTTTTATTGATAAACGTCGTGTGTTGCTCGCAGTGGAAAAAGCTGGCGTGAAAAGTGTTGCTGAAACGTAATTAAAGTGTTGTTTGGCGGTTATTCACCGCAACAGGTGGGACCGGTGCTGTGATGTCAGCCTTATGGCAAAGTGTCCACATCAGAAAGCAAAGAGAGAGCAACTAAACATAGGCACAGAGAACAATATAGGTGTGCTTCGGTCGTGTTGTGCCGCAGCAAATAAAACTTTCAAATTAAAAAACAAAACGCAGAGATTAAGAGAGTATTTTGAGCAATATAGCCACAACTTAAGGCAGATTTTACTGTGACAGGGAAGGTGTGAGGACACCTGTTGCACACACGGCTGCTAAATCTGCTGCACTAAAGCAACAAAAGTAAATATATGTATCCTGTAGGATTTTCTATGTATATTTTTTCAATGTAGCACTCACTGTTTATGAAAAAGCTCACAAGAAGCATTTTGTTTGAAATCCTGTTGTAAAAATTAATCATCATCATTATTATTATTATCTTTCTGTTTGTCTTTCTCTCCATGGCACGCAAGTTCAATAAGTCTAAATATATATAGTCTAAATATAGTGTTTGTCATTCAAATTTGAACTATGTACTGCTTTGGTGGATGGGAGCCAAGAAAATAATTTCCATAACACCCTGGGCCCTTTGATCATGTTCAGGTGAAGTGAATGAGAGTATGGAGAGTTGTTGTTGTCGGGGAGGCTCGTTGAGTTGGAGTAGACAGGTGGAGGAGGAGGAGGAGGTGCAGGAGGAGTGGTCTTGATTCAGTCGACCCGAACTCGTGTACACGGCCTTGAGCTGTGTTTGCACTTCTAACATGCAGCCTCACTGAACCCTGGGTCAGTTTAAAGACTTTGTTTCTGGGCCCATGTCCTCATGTACAGCTGTTATACGTCACTGATGGCGTTTTGATTATAGACGGTGTAAAAGGTGGATGGAGCTTTCTGTGGCATCGCCGATTGGTCAGTGAGGTGACCTTGGAAAGGTTCCAATAAGCATTTCCGCTGTCGCCATCTTGTAGGCGATGGATCTAAATCTGCACGCTCGCTGGCTAGCATGTGACTGAAAAGTTGTTCTCTAGTGCGCTTACCGTTTTCTGACTCTAAAAATGCCCATAAATTACAAACTTAACTTCCTGTTTCATTCAGTTTGACCTGAGCCTCACAACTGAGCCCATAAACCCATCATGAAAGTCACAGAGAAAGGAAACCACTGCATGTTTAAGGCACTTTTAAGGTTTCCTCAGTTTGCGGTTGCTTCAAAATTATTCCGTAGATGTGCTGAAAAAGTAACGCCTGTTTTTACATGTCAAACGAACTGCTCCACTCCAGTGAAGTAAAATTAGCTCGGCGCCTGGTGGAAACACGGAGCTGCTCCAAAGCTTAAGGGAGGAGTGAGACACCACACCTCGGCTGGTGATTTACACAAGATGCCAGGCTGTGGTTTGTATAAGCCCATTTGCTTGCCTTTAGTGGCAGACTCCACCCACTGTCAGCCTATTAGACAAAACCATACATTTAAAGCATATGCAAATACCTTTTGTCCCAGGTCTAGTTTGCTTTGTGCTGCAGAACCAGGGGAACAGCTCAGCGCTGCTGTTTACATTATGCTGTAGGAAATAGCAGATGCACGCAGTGTCTCTCTTTTACTAGGACGTGTTGCTGTGTGATAGCAGAGAAAAAGGCCAATAATTTTTAACTGAACAATGAAGTGTAGTTCTGCAGTGACTTGGAAATGAAAATAAGAAGGGGGAAAAAGGCTTTGACTAACATGAAAAGCTGTCGGTGTATAAAGACTAACATACAGTACAAGGCAGTGGAGTCAGGGTTGCTGAGTCGTAGAGGACCTGCAAAATAAATACATAAAAAAACTTTCATTAGGTTTCCCAGAATGTTATTTTTTATATTCTGTTTTATTTAATCATGGAAATAGTTCATTTTAGATTGTGTAGGTTTGGTGAAAATGGCTGCTCAAAGGCACTTTTCAGATTTCTTATGGTGTTTTCACACCTGTGGTGTTTGGTCCGTTTAAATTGAACTCCCCCCTTGGTGTGCATGTGTGAACATGGTAAATGCACTCGGGTGTGGACCAACCGCACCGGGACTGCAGAGTGGTTTGTTTATGGTGTGAATGTGATCCAACCCAACTATCAGATGTAGGTTGCAAGTTTGAGCTAAACGCCTTCACGTAGCCAAGTATGCGTTGCATTCTGGGATGTAGCAGGGTACCGTAGATGATGATGTGCAGAGTACAGAGTCTTTGCATTACCGTAATTACACGACAATTTGTCCCCTTGGAAAAATCCAACTGGTTTCTGAAAGCTGAGACCTTGTGCTCCACAGCCAACATAGGGTTATTACCGTAATTTCACTCGCACTGAATGTTAATAAATGAATGTTATTCTATGATTAGCTGCTATTTGATGATCCGATGCCCTAGCTTTTCCTGTGTACATTAACGATGGTCACCCTCTGATCACCAGTATAAATCATTAACGTAAATCTGGCCTTGGTAAGATAAGATAGGACTTATTGCCCTTATTATCATTGTAACAATATAGCAAAACTTTGTTCCACAGCAGCCAGTGCAGAGCTGCCATTGTAAAGTGTTTGTGCACTTTGTGTTCTGCTTGTTTTTGCTTTATCATTTACATTTATTGTGTAAATCTGACTTTCCTTTCACTGCCCAGGCGCTGGATGTGTATCTAGCCTTTATTTATTTATTTTTTTATCATGATTTCGTAGCCTAGTGTTATTTTTATGAAAGTATTTGACTTATGTTTGAGAACCACAATAAACATTTTATATACAGCTTTTATTCCTGTGGGTGCTGAGGGTGCTACTTAACTCGTGATTTATGAAACATGTTCCCACAGCTGTAATACAGTACATAGCCTAGCATCCCCCACATTTGGGCCACTGTCTGTTTTTGTTGTTGCCCCTGGCTCCAAAGAGTAATGTAATTTAGGTTTAGTGGGTTACCTGGTGATCATTTGATCAAGTAAAATGAGAAAAATCTTTAAAATGTAAAAGTTATAAAGTTGTGTGCTCATCTTCATTTAAAATGTTGTTTGGTTTGATTAATTGATTTGAAGACGATACTTTGGGCTGCTGCAAAGACCCATGATTCATCATATTGAATAGTTAATCAACAATTTGGTCAATTGAAAGACAAAGACTGGCAATCAGTGGAAACATTTTATTTTCAGTGTTACTGGTAAAAAGGTAAATTTAATTTTTTATCAGTTAAAACTTTCAGCTGTTTTTTTTTTTCTTTTCCCATAAACCTTTCGGCAAACAAATCAATTTAAAGCAATTTAAAGTCTTTGAGAAACATACTTATCAAGCAAAAACCACCCACATGTGCCAGGCTAAGCCTTTTAATAATTAACAGGTTTTGTTTGATCAACAGTGTGTCACCTTGGGCTCCAGGAAATTCTCACTTTTTCTACACAAAACCATTTAACAATTTAAAAAAAGCTTCACTGAAACTTCAGGTGTTTTTGTTTTCACCTTTAGTGCGGTTAGTTTATGCAGAACACCTGCACCCAGACTCTTTGGAGGAGGTGGTCGCAGTCCAGGTCCAAACAAACTGCAGGAGGGTTTTTTTTATGGTGAGAACATGATTGAATCCAACTTACAGGTGTATGCTACAGCACAGGTTTGAGCTAAATGCCCTCCCGTACCCAGGTATGCTTTGCACTTTGGGATGCAGCAGAGTGCCCCAGACATACAGAGTATATCTTTGCCTGAAATATTTCCATCTGAACATCTGAAGACATCACCATGGGAAAATGAAAACACTTCAGATTAGCTGCAACCCTGAGTCTACCTTTTATGAGCTGAACCTCTTCATATTCAGTTCTGCCTGGTTGGCTGTGCATCATTTAAAACTGCACTCTTCTCATGCTCTTCGTGGGCTTGTTTACTTGCTGAAGCACTGTGGAGGGCTCCTGGGTCAGGAGGATCCACGGGAGAAAAACAGCAGCAGGTCTGCGCGCAGTATGAGAGAGAGCGAGGCGAGGGGAGAGCTATTGATAAGTGTGGGCTGCTGGGTATTAGAGAGGAGACAGGACTTGTTTTCATCAGACTGCCGCCCAAGGCCATCAGAAAAAGGATGTTTGTACACAGCACACCATATTGCACATACACAAACACACACCCATACTCTCAGCTAAAATTAGAGGAGGTATTTTCATATTTTGCAATCCCATTGCTTACACATTATGTAATTGTACATCAACTTTTTTACACAGCAGGTCATATCTGGAGCTTAAAGTCAAAAGAATGTCCAAGATTGTTCAGTAACGAGGAGTGACTACACATAAATTGGTTGCCCTGACAACTCGCCATGGATACACTCACCTAATCACACCTGGCTCATTCAAATCAGCCCCCTCAACGTCAGCTAGTTGAGCACACTTGTCAAATGCACCAAATCCAGAGTCTTACTTTGAAGGAGAGACTCTCTTTCTGTCCCGTGCCGCATATTTAACAGTTTCTCCGGTCTTTGTGCGAGCTGTAGTAGAAAATTCTCATGAAACGTCCACACAAGTTTTATGGGAAACATTAGCAGGTGTGGAAGGTTATCTCATCTTCTGTATATGGCAAGCTATGAAAAGCAGAATAAAGCCGTGCGTCACTACACTGACTTTAAAATAGCGTATTGACATTTCAGCTTGATTTTAAAAGCCTCGGAGCTGATAAGAGGCCTAAATTGACCATCTTATCGAAGGCTGCAGCTCTCTTTCAGCGGGGAAATGCAGAGGGTGACACCGGTCGCTAGTGATTACGAGGAAATCCACTCAATAATTGCTTTGTTTTCAGTATTGCTTTAGGAATATGTTTGTTTTAATGAGTGCAAGCAGATATGTGTGATAAAAGCCAGTTGCAGCTCAATAAAATGGAACTGGTTTTTGATCCGGTCTAATTCAACATCCAGAGAGAAAGAAAAAATCTCACAAACAAAGGCTTTATCAGTACGTCTGAGAGGATGGTTAAAAGTGAAAGTTCTTGGGAAGTAAAAACCTCCAAATCTAGAAGGAGGTTTGGCCATTAAAATGTCATTAGAACTATCTCACCTATTATTATTTTTGTATTTAAAAATCATTTCAAAGAAGTCACAGGGAAGTAAATTTTTCTTTATTAATACATTATTTTACCATTTTCCTTAAAGCCACACTGACCTGAAGGTATAATGTTTTCATAGTGGTTGCATTAAAATAGCCAGAACTGTTAATAAAAGCAGGATTATGCTTTATGTTGTTTACATCAAATTCTGACCCCACCATCTAAATGTTGCAGCAGAAATCGAGACTCATCAGGACAGTAGGGCTGCAACGAAAGATTATTTTGATAGTTGAATAATTTGTCAATTATTTTATCGATTAGTCAGCGATTATTATTACGTCACCTGTTCAAGCCTGCCCACCTGTTAACATTTTCGAAAAACGTTGTCTCTTCCCACAATTAAAATAATGACCCATAAAAATACGAGTTTGAAACGAATCAAATGTATTTTTAACATTAATGCGACCATCACAATAAATATCAAATAAACAATGCATATTAAAGTGAATGCAATTTTTATTTTTAAATGAAAATATAATGTGCAAATGAATAAAAATGGCCTCAGTCCAAAAGTTCAAATAAGGCTTCAAATTAAATCTAAAAGATTTTTCCGTGCAAAACAACTGAAAAGTTTACATACGATTCAGTTCATGAGGAGGTTTATTATTCAGAATGCTGATATTAATGCGAGAAAAAAATAGGAGACAATGTAGCTGCTCCTATTGTCCTTCACTCGTTAGCTAACATAACTGAAATGTGCTGCTTAGCAAACATCATCAATGAGAGCTTGTCTCTGACAGGTAAACTAACAGAACCATTAGTGTACAAACATTAACAGGTATCAACGATGCACTAACGTACACGTCCAGAGCTGGCGTCACAGCTCGAGGGTGCCGGCGTTTTAAACTCTCAGCATTGCAGTGATGCTGCTGTGGAAGGAAAGCTCTGCTCTGCACAGTTTGCATTCAGCTTTATTTTTGTTTTCTGTGAAATGCTCCCACACCTTTGACAGTCTGCCTCCATTTTCTTTCATTTTCTCCACCCTCCTCTCTGTTCCACCATCGTTATTTTTTTCAGGTTATAATTTTCTTCGTTCATATTGTTGTTATTGGCAGACAACGGAGGCAATACTGCCCCGATATCTAACTGTAGTATATTGTAGTTAATCGCAGCCCTACAGAACAGGCAGTGTTTTTTTCTATTAGTCTAAAGTGCTTTGAGCAGACAGTTTGGCAAGAAAAGCACTGAATACTGTAAGTGTATTAGTATCATTATGTTTTGGTGAGCCCATGTGAACTGCAGCCTCAGTTTCCTCTTAGCTGACAGAGTGCCATCAGTTGTGGTCTTCTGCTGCTTCTGCCTCTGAATGCATGTGCTGTGCATTCAAAGTCATTTAACTCACCTTTCTTTTCCATTCTAATGCTCAGTTTGAACTCCAGCAGGTCATCTTGCATTGAGCTGCTGCCATGTGATTACATAATTGAGCAGTTGAACAGGTGTACATTATAATGTGATCTGTGAGTGTCTATAAAATTTAAATTCATCGATTTAAGGGTTAACAAATGTTTCTGTTCTACACCAAAGAAATGCTCTCATGCCACAGTGTGCAGCCACTGGATTTCACTTCCTCTGTGTGGCTTCCCTAAAGACTAAAGCTTGAACGTTCAGGTGATAAAATGTCCAGTTTTATCTCACTTTCCCACACCTGCTCAAACTGCCAAACCAAGGGTGACACTGCAGTCACAGTTGTCATGAGCAGTCCAGTCTTATGACAGCGAGGCAGCACCGCCGCACTCCCCCTGTCTCGATCCCTTGCTTTTTGTGTTCGGGACGAGCGTGGCAAGTAGATGGCTGCTCATATTTTGGTTTTGACATGCTGTCTACACTGAATCAGCATGTCCACAGACCTCTGTCTGTGTCTGCGTCTGTGTGTGGATAACAGACCTCAGAACCCACCCAAAAACAGGCAAAAATTACCCCGAGCATAAAGACACTCCCTGGATCAGGACAGTGTGACAGCTGTACTGATTAAAACAGCCATGCTGGCACACATCTCCTTTAGAGCTATAGCAAAATATATGACTATTTGGATATGCATTCAGTGTCTACAGGGCTGTCCTGAATACTGTTTTTTTTTTTTTTTTTTTTTTTTTTTGGTATTCAGCCGCTCTCACAGCAGAGAGAGTATATATTTTCAGATTTTGAAACACACAAACATCCGAATCCCAAAATTGAAAACTGAATCCCTGCACAGCAAAAGAAAATGTCCAAATAGTTAAATGTTTGGCTGCATCCCCAATGTATAGATATTAAGCTAACTTGGGGATTTGTTGACGTGGAAATATAGGTGCCTGATATCCTTCTGTCTCACAGCAGTGATAAGCACACTTTTCACTTTTTCCAGCTTAGTGATCTTTTCCATTATAATCTTTTTTTTAGAGCATAAAAATCCAATTTTTTGCTTAGGAAATATTTGTGATGATGGAGCAGCAGCTATGGCTGCTTCATTTTGTAAGAAAAATGATTAAAAACAGATGTTACGGTTTCCCTCAGCTCGGTGCATTTTACATCAAAACAAAAAAAAGAGAAAAATCTCACATGTAAGGAGCTGGAACCAGTGACAGTTTTCTCTTTAATTTGACCTAATAAACTTAAAATTGTTATATTAAATAGATTTGTTCCAGTTTTCCTTTGGATTGACTCAAATTTCCTTAAAATGAAACATGCAGAATGTTTCAGCTGTAGTGTTGTTTGTTGTTCTCTACGTTTTGTTTTGTTGTTTTACTTTAAATAGAAAATGTGTTTGCTGCATTCAGTGACCTCAATCTAACCCCTTACTCATAATCTGCCAGCCAGAAACTGATGTAATATTTCTGCAATAAAGGGGGGAAAAAGTGTGAAAGCCAAAATAAAATAAAAAAAAAACACATCCATTAACTACAAATACATTTCTCATGAGTTTATTTTTATTTTATTTTTATTTATGTTGAGAATTGAAAATCAAACCTATTTTGAAAGCCCTAGCTCAATGAACAGGGAGAGAGCTGTAACTTTACATGCAGTGTTTAATGTCCCTGTGACCAGTGAAATAAGAAGAATCATCAGTCAAATCCAGTGAAAACAACTTTTTTTTAGCCTTTATTGGACAGGAGAACAGTGGAAGAGCACATGGGAGTGACATGCAGATGCCTGCAGCCTTTAAGCACATGGGTCACCTGCTCAGCCAAGTGAGCTTTCACCATGAAAACAGCTTTTGGCAAATGTTTGGTGACTTTGCCGCAAAGTGAACTGTTTATATTGCAAGTTATCCTCCTAGTATGCATGCACACAGTTTCAGACATCTTCTGAAACGTGTGTGTGTCTGTGTGCCGATGTATCGGTGCTACAACATGATTGGCTAATATTTATTTGTTCAACTGTTGATCGGCTCTTTGGGACAGGGGTGGGGCAAATGCCATCTTTAGCATTAAGAAGATTTCTGTAATGAAGTCTTTGAGTGTCACGTCTCCTTTTAGTATAATATCTCTGATTATCTAATTGATTATTTGCATCAGGATGGAACTGGCCCTTGAATGCAGCACTCGAACCACCTTTGAATGTGTTTTTAGTTCCAAATTTGCAGCAGCAGTAACTGAAGCTGGCAATTCCCTGATTAAAGCATAGTGAGAAAACACTATATAATAAAATAATAAGAGATGTGAGAAGTAAAGGAAGCAAGCATGTGATCATTTGGGTAAAATATGTCCTCTCATCTACCATTTAATATATGAGTCCATGCATCGCAGTGATGGAAATGCACACAATGAGTTGGTTGTTTGGTTGTACAAATGACAAGAAAGCAGAAGTGACAACATCCACTGCAGAGGGAGAAAAGTACAAAGAACATGAAACTGAAAGTACAGACGGAGGGATGAATGTTAGACCAGTTGGCCCACACTCTTCCCATCACTACACCCTTCCAGTGTCACCGGCATGAACTCGATCTCCCTTCTCACTGTCCCTGAACACACACAAAACAAACACACAAGCGCACATACACGCCAACTAGCCCGGAGCAGGTGTCAAGATTAAAATATGACTTTATAATGTGACACACAGCTTACATAAGGCAAACCTTTCAGAGATCTATCAGGTGACCGGACTCACGGAGCAACAGAAGCATTTTGTCTGTAAAAGACTCGACTTCTTTGTTGGAAAGTTCACCAGAAACCTTCCTTAGGAATATTCATGTCTGCACCTCAGGCAACAGCTCCGTGAAGTTGTGTTCAAAGACTGTCAGCAGAAAAGCAAACAAGGAGGCTGCTTGTCTGTTAGCAAACCTCGATTATTATTTCAGCTCCCTGTTCTTGTCTCCGACCCTTGTCTGCCAGTGTTTAGGGTTATAGTGTTGGCATGTGTAATATTTGGAGCAGCAGCTGAAACCCACAGTGAGACAGACATGATTGTGGATGTATTTCAGTCTCACAAGAGAGCAACACAAACTAATGGTATCAGATATACGACACTGAGGGAAGGGTATCTCAAAAAGAGTTTTTTGTGTTTTGAGGTGGCGTCACGGCAACGGCGGTTTCAGATGTTTGTTTTTTAAAGTGAAGTTTGCGTTTTTTAACATGAAACACATCAGCCTGGAAACGGCATTCAAATTATATTTATTTTGCGCCTCTTGTACGACACAGTGCAGTTCAAATAATAAGGAAGAGGTGTAAAGAACAATTTGAAGTGGTAGCTGTTTTTAAAAAATGATTTGTTAAAGAGATAGCGACCGATGTTTTTGGAAAATATGCTAATGCCATTCACAGTGTTAGCACAAAAACACAACGCAGCTGGAACAACTTGCCCGGCTTCATCCAAAGCTTAAAATAATCCACCTGTTAATTCTTCAGCTAGTCACTAATTAACGTTTTGTTTATTTAAGAAACAGAGAGACTAAATCAGAAGAATGTAACAAGTCCCCCAACCTGAATAACCACATGAGTCAATTATGCACTTAGATTTTTTATCTCTGCTTAACTGGTCTACGTGGTCACCTCAGCCTCCTCCCTACACAAACTGTATATGTCATAATGACATGTAACTAAGTTGCAAACCCAGAGTGGTAAATAATTTCTGAACTCTTCAAAAGTTAAATATATCTAATATTTAATCTTACCAACATTCTAATTCTACAGTATTTATGAAAAGCTTGAAAAATAAGGTGTGAATGTATTTGCACTTGTTATGTTAGGCACGCACAGGCTTAGAGATCGATTGGCGACCAGTTGCTAGGGGAAAAGAACGTTCGCCTTCAAAGTAAAGTGAAAGTTTTTCCTGTAAAGGAAAACGGACTCTGATTCCAGCTTCTGTTGTACTTTTGCAGGCTTCGCTACTGCTCGGCAAGCAGTTGTTGAATGTTTGCAGACATGTCAGCATCTTCGTTGCAACCTGCTAGCAACCAAAGCAATTACAAGCAGTTTTTCAGGGCAGCACCGTAACCCTAACAATCGACGGTTGCCTGGGGGGTCGCCAGCCGGTCTCTAAGCTTGTGTTCCTGAGGCCTTGGGTTACATCAACATTATGTATTGTATGTTAGTCACCTCATTTCTGGGCTGCTTGTAAACTTTGTAATATTAGTTGTGCTGCTCCTGAAGTCTGCAGCGTTTCTGCCCCTTCAATCATCATAGCTGATCTCACATCTGCTTAGGGCCACATATGTAATAAATTACCATTTTAAAAAAGTCATATAGATTGGTGAGGGCTTACACCTCCACTAACTTTGAGGATCTCATTAATTAATTCATAACTAACTGCAGACTTTACTAGTTTAAAAGTGCATTACCTGTTTTTCTGTCAGTAATTAGGGTACCTGATTCTTCTATTAAAATATGACCTAATACATATTATTTTTCTCCTTCTCTAGTGCTGCCCTCAATCCAAAGAGTATGTCACCTTGTCAGATGCTGTATCAACTACTCATCTTGTGTGATTATAAAAATAGCCGTCCCCCATCCACAGACAATACCTCCTGTTTCCAAACAAAACTCTGAACAGGTCAAATCACCTTTATCCTGACTATTTCTAGAGCAAGCATTATTTCAAGCTTTATCTTTCCAGATTAGATTTTCCACCTCCAGCAACCCTTCACAAATGGCCCTGACTGCCAGTTTCCTCAGGTATCCCCTGGATTTCAATCCATTCCACATTTAGAGGACACTCTACAGCAATCTCACCTTTATTGCACCTGTTTCTCCAAGATGAAACGTTTCAATTTCCTCTGAAGAAAACTCAGAAAGCGAGAAAAATGGGAGCCCAGCCAAGCTGCCGGGGCTGAAATATCTCTCCCCTTCAGTAATTGTCCTACGATCTTCCCTATCATAAAAAACAGGAGCAATATATAATATATTGAATGGCACAGGGAGCAGATAAAGGACTGTTATTGCCAGCCAACAATGGCAAATATCTGAATGAATGATAGTCATTTGATGCACAGATTGAATCGTCAATCTCATTATGAGTTTGGAAAGTCTCCAGGGGAACATGATTGGTCATTTGGATGTTCTGAAGTGAGTCTCAGTCGGCCGCTGGTAGTTACTGTAAAGCCTCTCGGAGGTTTTAAAGGCTCATTACAGACGGGTTTGTACCTCATCTCTTTGTGTCATGAGTCCTGTGATCTACGCTGATAACCTTTGCACCTGCATTTGTACTTCTCATGCTGATCATGGGTTTTGGACATGTATATAAAAAATGAACACAGGTACCCCATTACTTTTTGAACCCATGCTTGGAAACCTTGGCTCTGCTATCTGGACTGCCTGTGGGCTTGTTTGGAGTCAGCAATGACCATATTGGGATGAGAGTATTAACTCATGAATCAGCACTGTACAGGCATATATATATATCCCCGTGGTAATCGGAACACTCGGGGCAGTAACCCCCAAACTGGGAGAGTGGCTCCAACAGATTCCTGGAACAACA
>JAVDPK010000495.1:215787-232305 GCA_034780415.1 Cichlasoma orientale | reverse complement strand
TTACACGGCACACTGCATGCAATCACTGAACACGTAATAACTGTACACAGAAAATCTCGAGGGGGGTGGGAATCTGCCAGACCATGAAAAGCCAGCATGACTCTGAAAAGTTTGAACTTCTATGTAACAGTCAGGAGATAAAGTTTTAAAAATTCTCGCGCCGCACACGAACAATAACGACCGGACAAAGTGGCAGACAACGTGGCTCAGATGTAGATTTACATAATTCGCTCCCAGAGACACATTTCCCCAAGGCCAGGCCTCGATGCGTTCACTGACTTCGCCAACACATTGTGTACACAGATAAAGAAATCTGTGCACGGTTTGTGAAAAATGAGCTGTGCTGACACACACACACACACACACAGATGACTCATGTAGATGGACGTAGGAGTCTCGTGTTAGTGTGCACAGACTTGTGCCTCAAATTGCTGTTCTCGTCGCCCCGTGTCATGAAGTAAACCCGGGGGGGGGGGTTCATCCTCAGTTGAATGGATGTTATTTTTAGTGCTAAACATTATGCATTATATTTTTGTTTCTGCCATTTTTATTTGCACCCTGGAACGAGTAAGAGTAAAACTCTCAGTGTTTTTGATAGGAAGGTTTAGCATCTTATAATAAACACACAAACTTCCATTTTTCCCCCTAAAGTGACAACAGTTTTGATGCTTTTCATTACACCTTCCTCCCTCGTTTGAAAGAGGACAGTTGGTTCTAAATATTGTGAAACTTTTACAAGAAATATTTTGGTAATATTCTCTAAAGGACTTCTAAAACTATTAAGATAAAACCTTGATAGAAAATATTGATAAAACTGTTCTAAAACCAACAAAGTAACCTTCAGAAAATGTTGCTATGGACTTGTTCAGTCTGACGTCATTATTTCAGGGTCCAAATGCTCCTTCACCTCCCAGGAGCAAAGAAAGAGTTTTATCAGTCAGGGCTTGATGTGGTATAAACAAGCGCAGCTACAATCATGGGTTAAAAAAAAACAACAAAAACAAAGAAAAAAAAAACACCTGGTCAACTCTAAGGTTTTAGGTATTAGGACAAAAATGTATCTAGTCCTTAGCAGGTCTTAACATCAGGTAAATACGTTTCATAAAACAACTTTTAGAGATATTTGAGGAAATGATCCTTCCAGATAACAGTTTTTGTAACCTCTACAAATTATTCCCTGAAGATCGTTTGAAGATTAAAAAAAAAAGTTCAGAGAACATGAAGGAAACATTCCCTGAAGGTAGTTCTTTTCCTCTTTAGAACACATTCCTAGAACAAACTCCAGAGGTTAAAAACACTGAAATCTTTATCGAATCTTTTGGAAACATTCTCTGAAAATTATCTGCTGACAGATGAGCAGTTTGGTTATGGTCTATATTGTTGGACAGCCATCAGTCAAGTATAAAATACATAAGTACTTCTCACTTACTGCAAGCATGGTGTTGACTGTTCCTTTGGTTGATCTGTAGAGGGCAGTGTTTCCCCTTGTCTGATCAGCCAGCAGATCAGTGCACGCTACACCATTCAGTTCCTCCTCTGTTTATTTAGACTAAAACTGCTGCAGCTGGTAGAAATGTTGCCATAATGACTTCCTACGTTGCACATTACTGTTTTTATAAAAAAAAAAGTACGCCTGCATAACCATAACCAGCAGCCAAGTTTCCATCAAGTGAGCATGTCAAAAGAAGGTGTAGTAAAACAGATACTCACTGTATTTATGAATGAAAAGAGAAACTTTCAGCAGACTGACAGTGAGTCACAATAACTGGACTCCAACTCCTACAAACGTGGCTGTTATTACAAAAACTGGTGAGTCAGAGGCAGAGCTCGTCTCCTGCAGGAAGGCGAACTTACAGCTCGCGACGGTGACGGAGGGTCGCCAAGAACGGACGCCGCCGCCTCTGTGTGTCCCAGCTAATGGTCAGGATTGGTTCAAAGTGCAATATTGAATTACACTTAATGAATCAATACTGACAAACTGCAGAGAAATAGCTTGTTTTTACTTTTTTCTTTGCAGCACTAGTTTCAACTTAAGTAGGTGGCCAAACTTTTAATGAAACTGTATTATTTATTTTATATGATAACACTTACCTTTCAATAGATGGATGTTATAAAGTATTTATAAATTCTGTATACAGGACTTAAATTTATTCAACCAGCTGTCATAAAAAAAAAAAACAAGAAAACAAAAAAAAATTTTTTTTTACATATCTGTCAAAAGCCGGCACACTGCTCTGAGAAGTCAGAAATTAATCAACGATAACATTCAAACACTGAAACTAATTTTTCTGTTCAGGAATAAACTGTAATTTGGCATCTTAAATCAAAAATTAATGATGTGCTTTACTTTTTTTCCCAGCTTTTTTGTAAAACAGTAAATTTGAAGATTATAACAATAATTATATTTCAGCATAAAAATATCATTTTGAAAAATAGCTTGCACATACTGGTGGATTAACCATTAGAGAAACATAAAATACTGTCAGCTGCCAGCGCTCCCCCTCAGCCTCCTGGCAGCAGGATCTTCAGATGGAACAAATCCTCTGGAAGCACAAGTCTTAGACCTCATTATTACTGATTCTCAGCAGATCGTAATGGCATGAGCCATAGCGACTTGCAAATGTAAGTAAGAACCAGGAATAAGAAATGCTAAAATCATAATAACTATAAGCCATTGAGAATGCTGTCACTTTCTGTGATTACCATTATTGTGGTATGATTTGTAGTAGATGCTCCTATATTGTGAAGCCTTTTTTACTCTGTGGGGTGAAGAAAAAAAAAAAGATTTTGGTAATTCCTGTTAATACTGTTAATTCAGGGCGGCTGTGGCAACAGCCTTACACTGGGTGGTGGTCTAATAAATTTGTTAAGCACTGTATACTGCTACCAAATACTATTTTTGAACAACTGTTGGTGGAAACTTTGAACAGTACTGTCAAAAACCGAGACCTCCGAGTCACAACTGTCTGCCCTCATACCTCCAAACACTGAGGTGAAGAGCTACTTTTCCAGGCTCCGAACAGCAGGTTAGAATACAGTGCAATCCTCAAGCATAAATTCTGCCCTCCTCCTCTGCAACATTAAACAGTTAGCGCCGCTTCTGTGTTAAACACCTCATTTTTAAAATGCCGATAGTGGCCAACGGCAATAAATGTCTCAGCCCGTCTGCTCGTACCATGAGAGGAGAAAAGACAGTAAAAGTATAAAGCAAAATATTTCCTTTGAAATGTTCCCGAATACAAATAGTGACCTCTTTAAAATGACCTGAAAACCCTTAGAGTGAGTCATCCCCATTTCACATTTTTCCACAAACTTTTAAAAGTGACATATGACCAAAATAAGATCTTTTGGTTTTTTCTCTGCCCTGCAGTGCTAGCTGTCATCAGATCTCCAAGATATCAGCTGGCTCGTCTTGAATCTAATGGAACTAAATGGGACCTTTCTTATGGCACTAAAAGCACCAAAAACACTGAAAGCTCAGCAGCAATGCCTCCATATATATATATATATATATATATATATATAAATATATAAGAGTAATACAACATATAGGGACTGCTGTCTTTCTACTGAACTACATTCACCAGTCACATCGCTGTGCAGAAGAAAGTGTAGCTGTGAAATGAGGACCGTACTGTAGCGTGGCAGGATGTAAACACTGATGGCGGCCCTTCTCAGCGGAGCTGAAATGTTAGATGCAGTTCAGCAGAAAAAAAAAAAAAACAGCTCCTAAATGGAAGCTCTAACACCACTTTGTGGATTGATTTTTTCCTTTTTAAAGAGTTGCTGCTGCTGAGAATTTCTTGAGCACACCAAGGCAAGCGCTCCTGCCATTTAGTTCCATGTTATTCACAAGAAGGCAGACATCTGCAGCCAGCATTCACAAAACTGGGCGACTCACAACAAAACAATCTAGATGGATAAACAGCGCTACAGGCCAGTGGGGAAAAAAACTGCATATCTGACTTCAGGGTGAACAAGTCCACCTGTGTTTTCCAAGTGAACCTGGACGTCTTCTGTTTCAGTAAAGTATCTAAACACCCTTTCTACCTTTAAACTAAAGTCACAGACAGCCGTTAGATTTAAGTGTCGCTTCACAGTTTATTAGTGCTGTGGAAAACAGTCCATGCGGTCAGTAAAGACACAGGATGGAACAAATCAAGCTGCTTTCAATCCCACACAATGCTGCCATCGATCCTCGGCCCTCCTGCTGCCATATTTAAGCGCCGCTGAACAAAAAAAAATACAACAACACGCTACTGAGAATTTACTGTAATTAATCAGGAATTCAAAGTTCCCGCACAGGGAAGTTATTTTTTTAGTCAGTTTAGTTTAAGACAATACACCACCAACAGATGCCTGCATCTGAAACTGCGCTGCGACCAGGCTCGTGAAATTCCTCTGCAGTTGTCCTGAATTTGAACTTCCACTGAAACCTTCATTTCCTGGCCAAACTCTTCTGAGAAAACACACACAACTCAGAATCCAGCATTGATTTCCTTCCCGAGGAGCGTGTGACCGTGTACCTGCGCAAACAATGCTGCCAGCTGTAACCGCTTCAGGGAAGCCACGGGTTCACACCTTCAACCAGACGAGACAAGCGCTGTTATATAAGAACGGCCTTCGTAATACATACCTTCATTTTTCATGATGTAGTGGACTATCTGCCCAACCGTGTCATTGTTGTCACTCATGGTGTCATTCAGCTCTGGAAACACACATGAACAGAAACATCTGTTATTGGGCATTTCAAATGTTGACCTGAAGGGCAGGCCGATACAGAAACATGATGCAAGTCAGCGTCACACAGCTATGCCAGGCATTTAGGAGCGAACGGCTACTGCAGCCTAAAACCTGAAATATGTGTGGAGAGGAAAACTCTCGTCAGTCTCACTGTGTCTCTTTCACAGAGATGCACCGCTCGACTCAGCAGCTCAGGGATCGCTCACAGCCGCACGCTCACGTGTCGTTAGCATGGAAGCTTTTCTCAAAGTAATATTACCCCTTAAAGAGGAGCTATTGTGCACTTGGGGTTGCACACGTCACCGTGAAAGAGACTAAAACGATTAAGCAGCTTCAGTAAATTTTCATATAAACGCTGGTATTTAAATTATGGGTAAGCAGTGGCCAGCAATAAACAAATAAAGCTGAGAAGCACAGCACCAATTCCATCAGTGCAGCAGCTGAATGATGCTGCACCGAATTTATTCCAGTCCCTCCTTTGCTGTATGGACTGATGATAAGCTGTGAGAACTTGATTAAATACAATGTTTGATAAATAATCTCTTTATGAAGGAAAAAATGAAGACATTGGTTGGTTTCAGATTTTGAAAGGTGGGAATCTGTTGGGTTTTTATATATATAAATAAATTGGGGCCCGTTATGCTTTTGTTTTTTCTCAGATATGTGGGATTTTTTTTTTTTTTTTGGCCGATCAACAACATAACACAACACAGCAATAAAACTGATATACACGCAGCAGACACAAAGCACGCATAAGATTGATTTGAGGTTGCATTTGTGGACACCTGGTGAATGTCGCGCCAATACTTCCTGCTCTTTAGCTCTTTTTACCTCACTCTAAACAAAGATGGCCGCCTTCTCTGAGCCTGCTTCTGCCAGAGGGTCCGTACCCTCGGCGCTCCAAAGTAAATTGCTGGATTTCTATAAAATTGCAAGCTCTTCACACTAATCTTTCAACTATGTAGAACAAAACGTCCAGTCAGCACACACCCCTGAGTGGCACTTCCTGGAGCGTCCTGCTGATTGCTTCCTCAGTTTCTCTTCACTCCTGATAAACAGATTGTATTCGCAGAAAGCTGCTATGCTGAGGGTGACCGTGAGCGGGGGCTGCGCCACATAAACCCGCTTTACACCTGCACTTTTCCAATACCAGCGCTCGACCTGTGAGATGGAGTTAATTGGACAGGTTCGGGGGGAACGGCAGAGAAATGTTACGTAAAGGAACACGCTGCTGAATGGTGCCTTGCATGATAGCAGAAACTCAGACAGCACAGATTCTTGCTGTGATCTTGGCAGCGCAGAGTAAACAGCTCATTCTTTCCACAACAGCTCTCACGCCTGTGACGGAGCCAGGGCCGACCGGTCACGGCAGAGATTTCACATCTGTACATAAGAATTCCTAGAAGAAGAGAGGGCGCGGCAGATGCAGAGAGAGGAAAACTAAGTGAAGCACACACACTAATCCCATAGTAATTAAGTACAGTCTGCTACAAGGAGAGATTTCCTTTTGCCTCACTTCACCGAGCGTACCCCGAGCTGAGTCGGAGCGTGAATGGAGTAAATACTTGAAGGCTTTCTACTGGCCTGACTCCACATCTTTAGCTGAAACGGCTAAAAATAAATTAATGATGGAAATAAGTCATTTCTGTGCTTGCGTTTGTCTTCTGAAGCGCAAACACCGATCAAGTTCTGACCTTTGTAAGTGCCGAGTACGTTTAAATCTTCTCTCTGTCATACAGGAATATCTAGAATATCTAAATGCCATTCACCTCACACCGCTGCCTGTGTGCGCAGTAACCAACACACACTAAGTAATTAGATTCAATAATGTAGCACAGGGCTGTAAACAGAGGGAAGGTGATTTCTGTCTCTGAGTCTTCTCATTATCACATGACACGAGCGGAAAGCTTCGCATAGGCCGAGGACTAATTTGGAAACTCTTGTTTAAAAAAAAATGGCAGAAATACTCCCTTTAGAATATGAAATCATTTATAATATTTATGGATAGCAATGCATATGTATGCAATTCCCTTGAATCACATGGAAACAATGCATCACAGTGTTACATTTGAGCTTACGGCTAGCGGCCGAACGATGCTTCAGCTACCGCCAGCCTAACATGTCCTACTGCTATTACGCATTTAAAGTTTTCAGCTGGCACCTCTAATGCCAGTCTGTCTCTTTGCATAACTCTGTGGCTACACAGAGAGAGAGGCTATGGGCATGCACCTACATGTTTAAAAAAAAAAATTAAAACAGCAACATGGAGCGGGAAGATGAGCACACAGTGATTGGGATGAAGGCTGACTGGCTGAGAAGTTGGCTTGAACAGGAAATGGAGCGTCAGCCGGGTCCAAAAAGATTACGATTTTTTAAAAAAGTACAGATTTAAAAAGAAAAACAGACAGTGGGTGCAGATTTCATTGTTTCCTCTATTATGAGCTCCATCTTCTCCATTGCAGAGGCTAAGCTAAAGCACCAACAGCACTGCTGTTGCCCCAAAGTGACAGTACACCTGGCTCTGCGTAGCATAGTCATATCCTGTTATTGCAACTAACATCTGTGGATCCAGCTCCCAGTTTGGATTTAGGAGACAGAGATTAGGCTCAAAACTCTCCTTTTTGATGAAGCTTCTAGTTAGGACTGGCTCAGGCGACCCTGAACCCTCCCTTAGTTTCTGCCGCGGGAGCTCACATGATGCACTGAGCACTTCTTGTCCACTCGCCTCTTTTCACTTCCTGTGTTTATACCACCACTGCAACGTGTCATTACATTTTTGCCTTCTCTCTCCCTTAGTCTGTGTTTTGTCCTGTTCTTGTTTTTCTGAGCCTGGTTCTGCTGGAGGTTTCTTCCTGTTAAAAGGGAGTTTCTCCTTCCCACCGTTGCAAAGTGCTCACAGGGAGTCGCTTGATTGTTGGAGTTTTCTCCAATACTGAAGGGTCTTCACCTTACAGTATAAAGCACTTTGAGGCTACTGTTGTAAATTGGTGCTATATAAATAAACCTGAATTTAATCTGTAAAGCTCGCTTTATTTAAATAGTCCTATCTTTTAGAATGAACTGGTGTTAACTGGGCTCACCTTATTTTACAGGAAGAAAAGGCTCTCAGCAACGCCTTAGCACAAAGATCTGTAACAATTGCTTTTGTCCTCCCTTACGCTCGAGCCTGGCTGTGTGATAATCATGGGTGTGTAGTGCATATAGATGATGGATGACTTAAGCACTTAAACAACATAAGTACGATGATACCGGCGCGAGACGCTTTGCGCCAGACAATGACAAATTCCCCAAGAACCTCCAGTGACTTCTCAGAGTCTGTGACGCTGCCTCATCCACCCACCCTTTTTACTCAGATCACCTTACCTCCACCCAGCTCGAGATCTTTGTTCTGTTCCTGACACTCCTCCCCGCCATTCTGGGCCGTGGTGCAACGGTAGCCCTTCCTCTTCAACACATGGCAGATCACCACACCCAGCAGGCCCAGGAGGAAGAAAACTAGCACCAGCCCAAAGGCGAGATATTCCGGATTGGTCCCCGCGTTTTTACCATTTCCAGTACCTGGAGGGTGATTCGCTAGAGGGTGAGAGACAAAAGAGAGCACAAACAGAATTTTTTTTTTTAAAAAAAGCAGCAATTAAACATTTTTTAAACCATGAATTGTCCTTACAGACCCTTTGATTTCAACCTGACATCTACGTGAAGCGTGAGCTGAGGATAATCAAATGTTCAAATGCTGTCAGCTGCAACATGACAGAGCTTTCATGTTCCTTTCCCTCAGGAAAAAAAAACTGAATGTACTGAAAGGAAGAGGAATAAGAGCAAGAAAAAGAGACAAAGCGTGTTCCAGCTCTACAGAGTGAAGCTGTGAAGAACAGGGGGAATCTTTTCCAGGGTTTTTAGTTTCTCACTTCAACTCTTTTTTTCCCCTTTTATTGATTTATTTCTGAGCACAAGACGCAGAGGAGGCGGAGTACTCCGGTAAGGCTGCTGACATCCAGCTTTACAAGTGTCCCATAAACTGTAGACTGGTGATAGCAGCCAGTCTGCCACATGTTTAACATGCATGTAAGTCAGCTAAAGCATATGAACCCGACCTGCATGTAGGGGTTGGTTACATCGTCAGGGAGGTTTTACATAACAGACTACAGCAGAAAAAACACGGAGGTCATAAATGTTTACCACTCGAGCTTCCTCTGCTCCCACTCCTACCTGCCTACCCGGGGGTCTGAAGTCCAGATTCTTGGGTAGGGTGAAATAAGCAGCTCCTGAGCTCCACATCCTGTACTTTCAAAATAAAACAACCAAAGACAATAGCTTTGGAAACACCAAATATTTTGAAGATAAATTAGTTGGTTTAGGAGTTATTGCCACTAATTCCAAATAGAAACAGGTTGAATGTTTCTTTCAGGGACGTCAAACTTATTTTACATCGTCGGCCACATACAGCCCACCTTGAGCTTAAGTGGGCCGGCCGAGTGAAACTTCCCTTTCTGTTAATGTAAAGATGTTTAACTACACATTTAATCCCCGAGATATCTTAATATTAAAAAAAAGAATTTGCAATTTCAATTTTTCAGTTTTTCTTCGTGATAAAGAAATGCTGCTGCTGCTGCTGTAGTAAACAAAAGAAATCTCTCAGGAAGACTCTTTGGGCTCAAGTTGTAAGAAATAAATGTGTTCAATTAAAGAAAAAGTTCTGGGAGCTCATTGCCCAAACTGTCCTGTAAATATAAAACTGAAAGTTTCTGTTAATTCACAGAAAAAAATGGGTTTACTGTAAAAAACAAACAAACAAACAAACAGTTGTTTCTAATGACTTAATTACTTTGGTATAGTATGAATGGATAAACGAAGCCTAGTATTTTAATGTGAAAAGGAAACTCTTCACTTCCTAAGACGGCTTTTACTGTGAAACATTCACATCATTCAAAAGGAAACGTCACCATGACTGCGAAATCAATTTTTTTTTTTTTAACCTGGTTTAAAAATAGGGCTAAATTTACTCAATCTTAAAATATATTTTTGTTTATCAAATAGCCAAAATGATCAGGAAAATACATAAACTTCTGCAAAGTAATTGGTGTGTGTCACCCTCCCCATTTTCTGCCACTGAGGAACTCTGTAAATGTTTTGATGTAAAAAGCAAATGTGAATAAATCCGATGGTGTTAGTTTGAAGCTAATGTCTCGATCAGGTCAAAGCTCAAAGTTGATGCACCACGTGAGGCCTTCCAGCTCGACACACAAGAGAGCTTTTGTCTGCTGGTGTCTGTGTGCGCGGCACTGAGAGAGTCGGGGTGGGTGAGACAGAGAGACAAAGACAGAGAGAGCAACAGTTTACACAGAATCGTATCAAATTCTCATCAAACCCGCACGCCAGTTTTGAAACGCCGCACAGCACTATGTATATAAACATGTATCTGAATAATGTACTGGCCCATGTGCCCCCCACCCCCTTCCTCCCAATGCATACAGGCATTTGTGCTCCTTCATTGTCCCAGTTCCCTGGTGCACAAGACTGAACACAATGATCATTGTCTGGTCACTGAGCAGCCTGTTACCAAAGGTTGTACGTCCCTGCCTGACGACGACACTGACTCAGACATCATGTGCCAATTAGACGACTGTATTAAATAAAATAAGACCGGCAAATGGCTTGAACAGAGTCACTGAGGAGTTTTTTGAAGTGGAGCCAGACATCTTTTCAGTAACCACAGCCGGCACTGTGGTGGAGGTCCTATAAAAAAGAGCGAGAACTAAAAGCTGAAGCTATCAGCGACGTAAACACCGCTAAAGTAACTGTGTATGAATTTGAATGGCAACAACAGCAGGACGGCAGTTACATTTGTTTCCAGCTCAAACTTCTAAGAAGCATTTGGACTTGGATTCTATGTGACCAGAGGGCAAGTTCCTTTTCATTCCTGATTAAAGTGGCAGTTTTGTGCACATTTTTTAATTTCTGAAACCGATAACACGGCTGTAACCGTCAGATTTGTCAACTTCAGCAGGTCATCTTGGCCATGTCTACATGCCTAAATGCACTGAGTTGCTGTCATGTGGTTGGTTGACTAGATATTTTGCATTTATGAGCAGTTGAATAAATGTACCTGGCAAGGTCGGCAATCAAAAAACTTTTCCGAGCCCTGCTACTTTTCTTCATTTAAATGATCTTCTGGTCAGCAGTGGTTAAAGCCGATGTCTAAAAGACACCATGATGCCAAAGGTCATCTCAGAAAATAGGATATTCCTGTTCCTCCTTACACCCTCGTGACAACAGAAGGTATGTCTCCAAGCAGCAGGCTGTGCGTTTATAGATTTATTACTTCCGCCAAACAGATAACAGTCTCTGCTGATTGCCGTTTGTTTTCATTGCAGGTTTCTGCAATGCAACCAGAACAATTTTCATAAAATTTGAAGCAGATGTGGAGCGCGGCCAAAGGGAGGCCAAGAAGGGGCCATAAAACGGTGGTGTGGATCCAAGTTGTTGGTATAAAAGAGTGGTAGCCGTGTCTGCATTCTTTGAGCACTGCTTTCTTATTAGTTGATACTTTTTGCTTCACTTTAATTTTTCAAATCAAGTCCAACTCTGTGAGTCACTTCTTGGCAACCGGGCATTAAAAAGTGTAAGTTAGGAAATCAGAAATGGCTCCAAGACTTAAAAGCACTCAGCTACATTGAGTTAGTAATCTGACCCTTAATTACCCTCCTCCTTTCACTCATTCAAGGAAAGATGGAAATGTTAAGTGTATGTCATCTGATCACTGACCTCTTTTTGGCGCGTAAATATCCGCTAAAACAGGTGGATCCAGGAAAGGCTTTTAAGTAGTGGTTTAATTTCAGGCGCCTTGAAAGCATCCTGTTGATAGAGATAAATTGATCATATGTTAAATTGTTGTATTAATTAAGACGATCTAATAGACATGTTGATGATTCAGAGGAAGAAATGACTGAAGGTAGTTCAAGAAGGTCGATAGGAGAGGAAGAGCCTAAACAAGCATCAGCAGCTATTAGAGTTGCTGTTCTTAATGATGCGTCTGTGGGAGGGCTGCGAATGATGCTGCTGAAACAATCGGTGCAATTTGAGTTTCTATTTTTAAGCAGCGGGAGTAAAACCTTAAGAAAAACATGACAGCTGTGATGTTGATGAAGCAGTCATGTGCGAGAGTGCATGCTTTACCAGCCCTGCTCTCGTACCTTCTGCTCCACTGTGCCATAATGGCCCCTTTGAATCCGTCTCACCTCTTGTTTTGTTTTTTTATTGTTTTTTTTTAATACGCTCACCTCTTCTCCACCTTTCTTGCTCTTTTGATGTTTCATCAATCTGCTGCGCACTTCATTTTCCTCCTCCCTCTCGTCCTGATTGCAAACACAACGCAATCAGCACGCGCCAATCAAACTCTACCCAAATTTTCGATGTGGTGATTGGGTATTTAACGCGTTATTTATCGATTTATTTTAAACATTGAATCAAACAAGCATTTGAACAAGTCAACAAATAATCAGACTACACAAAAACACCAGCTAAGGTCACTACTGCATACTAACACTACCCGATGCCAGCTGCAGGGCAACCGCCCATGTGATCAATCAGCATTCTGTTGCTATTTATTCCTACTGGATTCAGTGGCCTTTCCATCTAATGACATTTACTCATTTCTTCACATTCACATCACTTCCTCTTTTGTTAACTTATTATTTCCTTTTAATTTTGCAATGAGTACTTCAATAGCCACTGTCCTGTTGCACCGCTTTAGTCACTGCACTTTATCAGTAACCATGTTTGGCACACAGCATGGTTACTTACTCGCTTTTAAAGTTCGTCTTTGGACATTGTTCTTCTTTGTTTGTTAAGCATTAAGCCGCTTAACACCGACCCACGAATCATGCAAGCAGAAAAAACTCAAGGCATGAATTGTAAATGGACTGGTACTTTTATAGCACCTTTCTATTCAATCTGAGCACTCAAAGTGCTTTCTACTACACATCTCATTCACCTAATCACACACGCAGTCATAGAGCGCTGTTATCTAAGATTCACACACTTGCACTCTGATGGATGCATCGGGGTTCAGTATCTTGCCCAAGGATGCTGTGACACATGGATTAGAGGAGACAGGGACCGATTTTCAGATTAGTGGATGACCCGCTCTACCACCTGAACCACAGCTGCCTGTATCATCATTTGCTCCAATTTCTTTAGCTGTCATTCTAAAAAAAATACCTACGATAACACAGTTTGACAGGCATTAAATTGTATTTTGCACCAATGAGGTGGTTCCAAAAGAGCTATTGGCCGAAAACTTGGCATATCTCGGCATGGTGTGCAGTTTGTCCGTAAAAAAATACGAGGAAACTGGGCGAGTGGAGGATAAGAGAAGTAGTGAGGCTCTGTCATGGTTTGGGGCCAGTTGTGTTGGAAATCTTCTTAAAATTGATGGAATTATGAAAGCAGAAAAGTATCAGATTTTGATGTAGCACCACCTGGAAAACATCTGATTGGAAACCGCTTCATTTTTCAGCATGACAATGATCCCAAACACACTGCCAATGCCGTAAAAGCATGCCTGGACAGAAAAAACACACATTGGGCACTATCGGTCATAGATCGGCCTCCCCAGAGCCCTCAAGGTAATTGGAGCAGTGTGGGATCATCTGAACAGAGAAGAGAACAAAAGGCAGCCAACATCCAAAGAAGAGCTTTGAATCAGAAGAAGAACATGTGGTTTTCAGCTCAGCACTGAGTGCGATAAAAGGCTTGGCACATTGTGGCTTCGCATTTCCACATACTCAGGAAAATGCATCACTGCCCACAGAGGAACTGACAAGCAGTGATGTGGCAACCAAATACCACTGAATGTAAATAAGACTCAGAAACTTGTGCTTATAGCTTTTAACTATGTGAAGTAGACAGGTGGATCCAAGTTCATCCCAACCTTGAGGTGGGCAGCTGAAGCGCCCACCAATTAGGACTGCTTAGTTTGAACTTTTTTAAAGTTCAAGCACCCCATGATGTTTAACAAAAAAAACTGCTTTTGATGTCCCTCACCCAACTCCTTGAAAGCAAAGTATTTCCAAATTTTCTAGCTGACCAAACGTCTCTCCTTCCATCATCTTGGCTTGAGATGACCTGTCAAAATCCCTTTGAGTTTTTAAGGAGCACAGGATTTGTACTACAAGACAAAACTCTGTGCACACTGCTGCACACACACAATGTCAGCTACTGTTACCAGTACTAGAAGCAGCAGCCTTTCCTTGAATGCGAGCATTTGCACAGATTTCCATAGTGTGGTTACACACTGCTCTGGTCGTGACTAGGCCAGCCTACAGCTTAAATGCTGTGTATTTTCTACATAAAGTACTACAGAAAAGCTCAGGTTTATGCCTCACTTGTTCACATCTTCCCATCTGAGAGACTGCGGTCAATGGACGTGTAAATTAATACAGCATTATTCGCTGTGGCATCATTAAAATAAGCTTCTGCAACGTCACAACATTTACTCCTGTCGAGAGTTGCACTCATTTTTCACCACGATCTCATATAGATGATGGGAGAATCATCCCAAAGATTCTCAATAGGGTTAAGCTCCAGAGTCTTTGGTGGCCAATCCATGTGTAAAAATTACGTCTCACACTCCCTGGACCACTCTTTCACAGTTTGAGCCCGATGGATCCTGGCTTTGACATCTTGGAATATGTCTGTGCCATCAGGGGAGAAAAAAATCCACTGAAGGAAAAACCTGGTCATTCAGTATATTCAGGCAGTCAGCTGACCTCATTTTTGAAACACATAATGTTGCCCAAATCTAAACCTCCAATCCAGCAGAAGGCTTTTACCTTTTTCCTTAGTTAAATCCAGGTGGTGAGTTTTTTGGCTCCATGCTAAGATTACAAAAGTACAATCAATAATTTTTTGAGGTTATTTAATAGAAAAAAAAAGAATGCTGTACTCATAAATATACATTCATTAGTGTGTAATTAATCTTCTAACAAATTAATACATTCTCATAAACTTATAATTAATCCACTAAAAATACACAGGAGCAGGCGCCAGTTTGTGGAAGCCGCTATGCTGTCCCGCCATCTTGAATACAGTGGCAGAGACGGACATCGTCGTTCCACCTAATGTATGTGGATAGAGACCGACCACATTAAAAATCACAAATAGCTCTTTAAACTATAAATGACCATTTAACATGTGAACGTGCATATTTTCATCATCTCTTTCTCATCATGTCTTTCTTCTCCTCCACCACTGCTCTCTCTCTTCCTCCTCCTCACCTCAAACCTCATCTCGTGAACTGAGGTCAGGCCTCTAACACATCAAAAGGTGCATAAACATGTTTATCTGTTCCCGATATTGTCACAGTTACTTACTGTCAGCAGATTAGACATGTGACCCTCCAGCTCCAGACAGCTGACAATGAGCTGACTAAGCAGCAACAAAACAACAACAACAACAACAACAACAACAACAACAGCAACTGGTTATAAGCTAACATTATTCCAGCTAAGTGTCCTAAAAATAAAAATAAAAATAAAAATCACACTTTCCCTCTGAACAGTTTTATTACATTCTCACATTGTATGAGAGTTTATTCAACAATGTTAGCTTCAGACAGTTTCACTGACAGCAGCTATCAGAGGCTAACAGCAGCTATCAGAGGCTAACAGCAGCTATCAGAGGCTGCAATCTGCAGATGACATTTTACACACTGTACCTTTATGTCCCGTCAAGCCTTTTTCTGCTTTGTGTTCAGCCTATAAATACTTCTGGACCAGCAGGTCACAATTCTCTTGATTTTGTACCCCCTGAATAAAACAAATATCCTTGTGACCCCTTACCACAGGTCTCTGATATAACATGAGATGTTTTAAGATGTGAAGTAACCAGAATGTAGCAACAGAAGTTAGGCAATCATCAGACAAAACAGTAGTTTTGCTAAACAAACTGCCTTTCCTTTTCTTTGAATCCACTTGCGGGAGTTCACCCAACTAAACTGGGAACCACTGACTCACACACACACACACAAGACTTCTTATGCCTGAGTGTCCAACTGACTTTACATTCTGTCTGGTAATTAAGATGGGATTAAGACATTGTGACAGCTGAAACTATCCCAAGACATATGCTTGTACTGTACACACACACACACACACACACACACACACACACACACACACTAGGGCTGGGCCATATCATATCATTCACGATAATACCGATAAAAAAAAATCTTGCCCGGAAAAATAAATGATATCATGATATGCTAATTTCATGGCGGAAATGTGTCACCCCACCACGCAGCGGATTTTGCTCACGTGGGTCATGCAGTGTTGCCAACTTTGTGACATTGTTGCTAGATTTAGCTGCTTTTCAGACCCCTCTAGCACCTTTTTTTTCCCCAAAAAGCGACTAGCGACAAATGTAGCTAGTTTTTCCAGTGACGTCAGAGAGTTCTGGAATCCTCCGCTGTCGCTGTGTTTTGTGTCTTCGTACTGCGTCCGTTCTTACGCTTTGGCGTCGCCCGGACCCCCCAAGAGTACCTGGCTGTTGGGTTGTACCGTAAGTCACATGACCTTAATAACGGAAGTGAATCTTTTTCATGTGTTCGTGATGCAGCCAGCGGACACGCCGCATTGAGCAAATGGGCCCGTTGCTGTTATACGTCACCGCAAATGTCTATGGATTTACTGAGCTAACGAGAACCTTTGTGACTGAAGGATGGAATTTTGTTCATTCAGTCTGTTTACATGTTTTGTTATTTGCACAGAGTACTGG
>JAVDPK010000495.1:170088-203589 GCA_034780415.1 Cichlasoma orientale | reverse complement strand
ACACACGATATTATTCCACAGATGCATGCAGATGAAGAAGAAGAATTCATACTGGTTTCAGCAGTTAATTTAATAACAACATAATATATATATAAGCGCAATATTTCAGTATATGACTTTGGCTTAGACAAAATTACTTATCTGAAACGGCTGATCTTTTAACGCAGCTGCGTGTTGAATCTATAATTGGGCTGCTACTGCGTGCATTACGGTCAGCTGCAGGCGGCTACGCCCTCTCGTGTTCCAGAGCGTTTTTGAAAGGAACTCAAGACCAGTCACTCTGCAACGTGACTGCCAGGCCCCGTGCGGCTAACCCCGCCCCCCTCGACCAATCAAAATCCGCCGAGGCGGGCTTTGGGCGGAGAAACTGTCACATGCCATCCAATCACGATGGCGATTTCAATATTAGTTACCAGAACATGTACGTGCACGTGTGTCCCTGCGTGTAAACTACAGTTGGTAGAAGAACAAAAAATGTCTAGAGAGCCAGTACGGACTGTTAAGCGAAGACAGTCGTTGCTATCGGGATTTATGCTGTCTTTTTCAAGACTTTTGAGTACCTCACCGTGGGTGATCGAAGCAATTGCGTTGTTGTTATTTTGAACCATATTTAAGGTAAGCTGGCGCCTTTGTTGTGAGTTTGTGTTACAGGTCGGTGATGCTTTGTAGCGAGCATGCTAGCTGTGTATCAGTGTACAAACTGCAGGAATACATGAATTTAACTGTCTCGTATCATAGCTGCTGTATGTGACTCAATATCATCTAACCTACTCAGCTTCGTGTAACCAGCTGCATTCACAGTATAAATGTATTTCGAAGAAGAAGAAGCTGACACCGTGAAGTAATGTAATACTGCAGTAATAACTGAATCTCCCTAGTTCCCAGGACCTATTTTTCGTGAACTGCGCGAACCTGGCCCCTTTGCTTTCTGCGTGGTGGACGTGCGCATATGAACGTTGCACAGTGCGCTAACAGGGCAAGAAAAATACCCCCCATGTTTACGTTATGCTTACTAGCGGTTAGTTATTAACTTTTTTTTTTTTTTTTTAGATATAATGTGACTTCATTAATAGTTCTTATTTTCATGTTAGAAAAGATAATGCCTTCATATTTTTAATACTTCAGAGGTAAATGTGGGGGTGAGGGGGGCGCCGTTGTGGTCCTTATGTTAAGCATTAGGGTTGGACCCTGATTGAGGTACTAAAGCAACAGCAAATGTTTGCTCTCTGTTTTAACCACACTAGTGTAAACTGCACTTCCAGCTAAAAGGGATTCCTAGAGGCCTCTTTGCTAATGTACACATAATGTTCTTGGTGCAGGCAGACTTTACTGAAGGCCAAACATAGTTTTTACAGCTCTTCTCTCTTTGTTGCCCTCCATATGTTCATGAAGTTAATGTAGGGCTATTTCACTTGCGCATTTACTGTAGACAGCTGCATACCTCTGCTCCTGTGATTCAGCAGTAGCAGTCCACTCATGCCTGTGAATTGTACATTGTGCAGTCACCTGCAGAGGCTGCATTACGTTGTTACTTTGTCATTTCATTATATTAAAAAAAAAAGAAGAAACCATTACACCCTCCTGGTGTTTTCATTCAGCCAGTTTCACTTGGCATCTGCACCAAAATCTCGTGACATTTGCGATGGTGTCCTCTTCCAGACTTGTAATCCCCTCTGAGTGGCAGTTTGACAGTAAATTTTCCATAAACACACCAAATCAGATACCACAGTTTAGTGGCTTGAGGGTTCAATATTAGCCTGCACATATGCAACCCTGCAGCTTCTTGCAGAAGCTTCTTGCACCCTACTGAGTGACCATACAAAGTTGCACAAAAAATACTTTCAGCCGCTCCCTTATTCACAAAGGGTCGCCACAGTGGATAGCTCTACATGTTTGATCTGGCAGATTTTTATGCCAGGTGACGCATCCCTGAAGGGATGTGAACTGGGAATTTTTTGCTTTTTTATGCAAATGTGTAAACTAATTATTCCAGAAGGCTTACGGAAGAAACTGTAGAGAGAAAACAAACTCAGATTCTGACATCTTTCACCCAGTAAGTGACCCATTAGAAGGTCTGAGAGAGGACTGTGGGTGGGCAAGAGATGATGGTTCTTTTAGCTCATGCATTAAAAAAGTCAAACTTGATTTGTGGCACCAGGGAAGTGTGCTACTGTCGCATGAGGTTGACAGAGGAGGAGGAGACGGGCAGTGGTTTTCTCCACATTGCAGTCATCTTATCACATGCATGTGGGGTAATGACTCAGCTAATGAGGCAAGTAAACAATCTTGAGTTTCCCTCACAGTTAAACATCAAAGCAAGAATGAGTAATTTACCAAAAGTTTGCTAAGCAAAAAGAGAGCACTGTGTTCTTTCCCTTTTGACTATGCCAGCTTTGTTCACAGCTGTCAAAAAAAGAAACCCTTTTTTATGATTCAGTATTTTCACTCTAAGTTACTCCTTTATTTGAACTAAAAATTGAGAAATAGGTTCGGAAAATCAAAGAAGGTAGAGGGATTTGAGCAGATAGCAGAGGGAGTATTAGTATCTGTCTTGAAAAATAATGAAAAAAACCCCATCAAGGTCATCAGACTTACCGCAAACTGCCGAGAAATAGCTCCCTTTTTTTTTCTTAGGGTTTTCTGTTTAAGCGTCCTTGTTTCTGGTTGGGTTTTGAGGTTTTACACTAAAAGCTGCCATAGCCTCTGAAGTTTTTTTTCATTCTTTTGTTACACTTTCATTGTTAAAATTTCTAGCTGAACTTGTTCAAGATAAATGTGGACAAGTGTGCAGTGTTTCAGGGTTTTATTTTACCCTCTCCAGATGTGTTGAGGTTTGCTGGCAGGCAGTCCAGAGTGTATGCAGACGTGTATCTTCATGCACCTGTGCTGTTATTAAATGATCAAGTTACCAGATGCTGATGTCCAGAAGTAGTAATTTACACGAGACACTTGATTGATTTATTTATTTTTTAAATGTCAACTAGTGAGACCAATTAAGAGCATGCTTGGTTTGGGACTCAAAGGGGACCTGTTATGCTTTCCTGATTTTCTGTCACATATAGAGCTTCAGACTGAGACAGTGACACCATCATAAAGCAGAATTTAAGGCTGGCTGGACTTTTTTGCGATGTGTTACAGCATGGTTTACCAAACACTGGAAAACTTCTAGACTCGCTGTTTAGGTTGTTCGTCTCAATTTTTCTCAACAGCATCTCAGTAAACTGATATATTTCCAACTGAATCCAGACCACAGGTCACGACATGGAAGATTTACTCAAAGGCATGAATGAGTGTTTAGAGATTTGCTGAATCAGTTTTCTTTGGTAAGGGGGAACAGATTTGATGTTTAGCTTGCAGGACAAAAGACTTATCTTGACATTTAGGTAGAATTTTGTGAAAGCTTGTTTTTTTTTTTTTTTTGTTTTTTCTTTTTTTTTTGGTCATCATAGAGTACTGATAACTTAGTTACTCAGTGATCAATGAGTAATAAATGCTCAAATGTGGTGTACTAACTTTGGCTTAAGTAATTACACATCATCCTGTCAGATGTACGTCAACTAGCAAAGCATAATGAGGCCATAAAAATTGAGTTGACTGAATGCATGTTGATTCTGATCTAACAGTTATTATAACTCTAAATACTTCTTGTTTGCTTCTGAAAAAGTTTGTTCTCCCGTACGTTTTCTCAAATGTGACTGGAAAAAAAATTTATTTTAAAATCTGTAGCTTTTAATAAATTCACTCTTAGTGCCACATAATTCTGGTGTCTCTGAAAACTGCGACTTTGCATTTCACGAAGCACGGAAACTGAGACTTTTGGAAACGATGATGCAGACACTCTCGTTATCAGTCATAAAAGTTAAGCCAAAACATTAAAGCCACTGTCACAAATCTTGGATCGTTTTTAATGTCTTTATGCCATGCTCAACCCACAGGCTCCTTCCTGTTTACATCAACATGCATGCCATGTGTACATAAGTGGTTAATGTCAATCAATCAATCAATTTATTTATATAGCACATTAAAACAACAGCCGTTGCCCAAAGTGCTTCTCAGGGCATAAAACAAATAAAACAACAAATAAAATAATATAAAACCTAAGAACATAAAAAAAATAAAAACACAATAAAACCATAACAATACAATAAACAATGAAGGACCGTAACAGTGAAGCCAATAGTAATGCCAAGAAGATCTATCACCCAGTCGGAAATGCACGTGCAAATAAATACGTTTTAAGAAGTGATAGTTTAGGCCACCATTTTTGCCCATCTGTGCAGATTTGCTTCTAAAACAGCATCTTTAAAGGAAACCCTCTGGGTGCAGATGTAGTTTGGGTGTTTGTATCTGGCAGTTGTTTTTTGGATTGGACAGGTTCAGGGCAGGCACTCAAAGGAATGTTCACACTGGGTTGACACATATACTACCAGTACAAGTATGGCCTAGCATGCCTGTACTGCCTTCCCAACCTTCTTTGTGGTAGTTGTTGTGGCTCCAGCCAAAGCATTGAGCACTAATAGAGCTTTCTGCCATTTGTTGACTATAGATTGACAACATCTTGGATCATGGCTAAGCTTACAGTTAAAGCAAGACACAGTGAGAAAGTTGCCAGATGTTGTGGTGTAATGCCAACATGAAAATGAAAATAAGCTTTCCTGAAAATCAAGCTAACAGGATATTCATCAGGGTTTATTTCCATTTGTTCAAGTGTTGCTGAACCACTTTATTGCACATTTATAATCTCCCAACTAGGCCATTGTAACATGGGTTTTCACAGCTTGGATTATAAAGTGCCGTAAAGGCTGTGTAGTTTGGAAATTCAATCTGAATACACCTTTAATTTATTTTGGCTTATGCTGGAAAACTTTATTTTGTTGTTTAAATCAACTAAAATCAAACAATTAAAACAGAACAAATGTAAATAAATCCAAAATGTGCACATATATTCTGTAATATCGGTTTAAACACAGTATAATAATGCCGTTTCTAGCCCTGGGTGCAGTCATCGTGTGGCTGTGGTGTGAAGCGGTGCGCCTCTTTTTTGTGAGTCTGGCTCGTGCTAAGCGCGCGTCTCTTTGCCACTTAGATGTACATCGTGTACAGTACACTGCTTCTCACAACCGCTGGCCGTAAATCAGCTCGCGCATCTGTTCGCCGTGTTGCATATTTAAGAGGTAAACCTCTGGGCGGAGCTGAGACCAGTGTCTGGCAGGCTCGTCTGGGAGCCCAGCCTCTGTGTGTCGCGCTCTGTCATTGGTCGAGCGAGCTGACCAATCAGCACGCGGCGAGACCTGCGGAAAACACCGCCGCGTACACGTGCCGCATGTACACAAAAAAGCACAGAGAAGCAGGGATGCTGTGCAAGCACTGTCATACTGCGCTGTGCTGACATGTGGAGCAGTGGGCGCTGATGCCGGTGAGGGGAAATTGAACAAACATACTCGTTTAACGCGCTTGTTAGGTTGCAGAGATGGTGCTGTTAGATTGAGCTCAGTGGAGTAGTTCACACATGTTCATGCACGGAGCGTCGCCACACCTTCCTGCAGCCTCCGTCTGTGTTTTACAGCAGGGAAGTATCTCATGTTACTCTGAGCTTGCTTCAGGTGGCTGTTGTTTGGTAGAAGCGGTGCCTTGCTTGTGTCTTGTGCTATTGTCCCAGTGTAGAACTTGTAGCGTCATATAGGAGTTGTGTATATTATGGTTGTTGTAGGGCACCAGAGATTGTCATTCAAGTTAGAGCTGCTACATTAATTTTAGGACTTATAAGCCTTTACGTATAGGATATATATTTGTCTCTTCATAATGTATTGTTGCTAAACAGTAATGTAGTTACAGTCCCTTTGATAACAATTATTTCCATGACTGATTATTGCTGCAATTTTTTTGTTAAAATGTCAGAAGATTGTATTCACATTTGAGGAGGAGCAAGCATTGATCTGTGTGCATTGTTCTCTTAAATCCAGCTTAGTTTACTGACTTACTGTTTCTGTCTGAACTTTTTAGCTTCAGGTGCCTCCTTTTAATGCCATCCACCATAACCCAGCTGTAGTACATTTCATGAATACAACAAAGTAGCCTCCTCTGGTGTTGAGTTACATGCTCAGCATTGTGTTGTGAACTGTTTGCTTTGACAGCCTCGGGTGTAAAACATTTGCAAGTCTCTTTAGACGTGATTGTTTTCGATTGCTCATGTTATGCAGATGCTCACATTTATTAGTGACTACAGTTATTTTCCTTTTTTGTGTGAACTATTGATGCTCTGATTGTGACATTCTGGACCAGTACTGATATCAATGTTTAAAATAACAATTTTGCCATTAGCTGATGGGTTTTTTTTTTTAATTTATTCTCCATTTGTGCTAAGGAAACAGATAAATCTTTATTATAAAATAATATTTACTGGTAGGCTTATGATTTGTTTGACATATTGGTGTGTGTCCTTCGTGTAAAGCCTTACAGTTACAGTGTTTGTATCAGATCACTTGCTTCATTACCATCATAGTGAACAGATTTATGGCCAACTGTTGGAGCAGAGCCCAGCTAGAGTCAAGTGGAGAAACATAGTTTCATTGGCAGGAATGCTGCGTCGCTTCTTTCATTTGCTGTTTTATATTTGTCACTCAAATGAACACATGATTTACTTAGCCTCTGCAGACATGAGTTCTTTGCATTTTTGATTACAGTTAAATCATTACCACTTAATTTCTCTCTGCACATGTACAAGGCCATACTGTCATGCCAAAGATGGTCTATATGCAATGATTTAAAGAAAGTGATTTGCCTCTGTGTCACACTGACACAGCCAAAATGAACTTCTAATGGAGCATGATTTACTTAACCTTCTTGTTAAATGCATACAACACGGGGCAGTCATGAGCAGTGATGCAGAAGCTGAGAAGAAATTAAAGACGTGTTTTTTTTTTTTTGTTTTGTTTTTTTTTTTCTTCTAAGTAACGCATTAGTCTTGCAGTCAGCATGCCCTGTTACGTTTTCTTTCCCACAGCATGGCAGACATATCTTGCATAATCAGGGACTGGTCGTATAGCGTGCATTTCCTGTGAAGGTGGGTGGCGTACTGGCTCATACTGGCAGTGGCTTGCAGAGATACCTCACGGTCATGGGTTCAGATCTGATCTGGCATTGCGGTGTGAAGTTTGCATGTTCTCCTGCGTGGGTTTGTGCTTTCCTCCTATGTTTTGACTCAGCCTTTCTGATTGGCTGCAGTAACTGAGGTTTACAGGGTCCAGTGGGTGGACTGGGATGGTACATGCAGGTACTGTAATAGTTGAGCACAGTTCTTCACCACCACCACCTTTTGTGCGTGTTTTCGCCATCACCCGTGGAAGTGTGCATGGACGCCAACCTGCCTCACACCCACTCCCGCCCTGCTTGCATATTTCTTCATCATTATTGGTCCTTCCCTCTGCCCAGTCTGGCCATAGCACATACAGTTTGTCATGTGCAAGTGTGCATCATCCATCTGACCAAACATAATGCTGATTAGCATTTCATGCCCAGAAAGGAGGCAGCTTAGTTACGCCGAGGCAGCACCACATAAATTTGTTAATCGTCTCTCCCCATCTACAGTTTGTTACGTTTTAAGTTATTTATGAGTTACGCTCGTCACAGGCCCTCATCACTTGTTATCTCCTCTTGTCCCCTCAGCTGTAATGGGCTGTTGCGTAAGGACAGGTATATCTGAGCATAATTAAACCTGTCCTGAATTGATGCCGCATCAGAGCATCAATGCACACCAGGCAGGTAAAGAGGGTTGTGGGGCAGCCAGGTGTATAAACTTGAGAGGATTGACGACTGAGTACGAAGCTGTGTCGTCTTTTGGTTGCGTCTGCAGGTCTTAAAGGATTATGGGGTGTCACCGTTGCTTGAGGAATAAATAGCACTAGACTCTTACTTGCGTAGGTGGGCTGCATATATATATACTTGGAGTTGCTTCCCAATTATTATTAGCGCTCTCTGATGTGAGCTTTGTTCTCTCCTCCCAGCATACTGCTTGTTTTGACTGTCCTGGGGATAAAAGGAGATTGAGCTTTGACGACTAACCAGTGTCCTATGTCACTTTGGCACCAGCACATGTTCACCTGATCTATATTCAGATCCATGCATACGCAGTTGAAACATGCAAATAGAAATAGGAGATTATTGTTATTCTGTGTGCAGGATGAGGAGATTGTTTTTGTTTCCTAGATAATCTCAGTAAAAGGAGAACAGCTGGGCTCTAAACAAGAGCACACCATTACACTGTGACATGCAGCCTGCATCGCTCGGCAGGGAAAACATTTCACGCCGTATTTGATTCTTCTGAGGCTGACACGATAAACTGATAAGCTTTTTTTTTTTTCCTTTGCCTTTTTAAAGATGTAGTCCTTGGGTGATACTAGAGAGACCATGACAACAAGTGTTTTATAATCCTAATATTGCTGTCCTCTCTCTCTCTCTTTCTCTCTGTCATCTCTCTTTCTTTTTCATTTCAGGTGGCCTTTAGCGCCTAGAGCAGCACATCTCTAAAGAAGCGAGAAGACCAGATACAGAGTGAAAGGAATGTTTTTTGCTCTCACCAAGAGCTGTTTTTCTCACTCTCCCTCACAATCTCTCATCCCATCTGTTGGAGCACTTATGCCAAGGCTGTTTCATAACCAGAAATTCACGTCTTGTCTGCAGCGCTTTGAGTGACACTTTTTTGCAAGATAATTATTGTTCTGTTTTTTTTTTTTTTAGAAAAGCAGCGTTTGCTTTTAAGTGATTTGTAACAACCTGCAATTTTTCCTGAAAATCTTCAAAGATTTTCAAAGAAAACAGGAGAAACAGTGATGTGCTCTCTGATTCTTTTTTTTTAATTTTTTAACTATCAGCCAACAACCATGATTCACAAGTGTATACATAGCAGTCCCACTTAAATTGAAGTTGCTGCATTTTTTTTTTGCCTTGGCTGACACCCCCCCCCCCCCCAATCAAGCTGTACCAGCCTCATCTTACACTAGTATGAGTTATGACAACTCTAAATCAACGCCCAGCAGCAGCACTTGGGGGCGAATGGCAGGGGGCGACCGGAAAGACCAGGAAGCGGAGTCCCAAGGGTTAAGTGTGCAGAAAACCAGCAATGGTCAGCTTGGTGACAGTGTCACCCAAAAGGACCAGAGGAGTGGAGGGGGAGGAGGTTCATCCCCCAGCGAAGGATCTCGGTCCGGAGGTTCATCTGGAGATCAGAGGGGGCTGGCATCAGATGATATGGACGGGATCTCAAGTGGGAACGACTCCGGGGAGAGAGAGAGCGAGGGCGGGATGGAGAGGGAGAACAGGTCTCACGGACATCAGTCCGCACGGAGCTCCCACTGTTCTTCAAATGGCAAGGATTCAGGCATGATACTGGAGACTACAGAGAGCAACAAGAGGTAAGCGAAGAAGAAGTCTGCAGCTTATTGTGTGTTTGTGTGTGTTCAGGCTGTATTCAGTATGAGTTTAATCAGATTGCAGTGAATGCAGTGAGTGGCTGCCATAAGGCCCAGTATAAGGAGTCTAAGAATAAAAGCTGGAAATGAGTAGATAAAGATTAAGGCAGTAGATGAAGACATTATAACTGTGTGCTTTCATTATTAGACAGATGTCAGTATTACTGATGCAGATAAACAATGCTCTGCCCTGGTTTAACTGTTTTACAAGTCAGAGTATATATGGTGGCTGGTTAGGGCCAACCTTAGGTTTCATATATAAAGATGTTTCAACTTTTCTTCTTTTTTTTTTTTGCACCTGTTTTTAATCTGAGTTCTTTAAAATCTGGTTTTATTATACAAGTTAAACAAAAAAGTGTTTGAGTGGAAACTTTATGCAAAGATGTACTGATCTGCCATAACAGTAAAATTGCCTGCCTGATATTGCTTAGGTTCTCCTGATGTCCTGTTGCACTGGAATGCGGCAGTGGATCATTTAAGTCGCGTGGGTCGCAGAGTTGAGCCTCCGGGGATTGGGCTTGTTCCGGTGCATCCCACTGTTGCCTTATTGTACTGCTGCCTGGGGAGTTTGGAGGCTGGGTACATACATTGGGCTCTTTGTCCTGTTAGCTGAACTGGTTCTGAGCAGTTTTTGCGGTGTTGCAGGGCGCATTGTCCTGCCGGGAGAGGCGGCTGCCGTTGGGAGTGTCGTTGCCATGGGGGGGTGCACCCTGGAATAGGTGAAGTTGTCGAGAACCCTCTTCTCTGCTTCTACCCATTTTAATCTGAAAAGCTTCTTCTCGCTGTCAGAGTGGACATCAGTAGCTGAAACTGCCTATTTAAATAATGTCTTTGCATTTTGGTTGCCTGTTCAGTGCTGCTCGTGCAGCAGCAGCAACACTGTTGACATACTCATCACTCTTTCTATGAAAATTCATTGTCTGAATCTATCCTGCTTACCCAGCTCCAACTCCCAGAGCCTGTCACCTCCCAGTGGCTCCCTGGTCTACAGCCTGCCATCGAGCAGCTCGGAGCACAACCCCCACTCCACCTCCGGATGCAGCAGTAACCAGTCAGCCAGGGTCCAGACGCAGAAGGAGCTCATGAAGGCCATCAAAGAGCTGAAGCTCCGACTGCCAGCTGAGCGCAAGGTCAAGGGCCACTCCAGCACTCTAAACGCACTCAAATATGCTCTGCAGTGTGTCAAAAAAGTCCGAGGTGAGGGTCTTTTTTTTTTTTTTTTTTATCGTAAGAGAGACCTGTTTATGGAGGTGGCCTTTCTTATGTGACAGACAAAACCCAAATGATGAATTTTAGGCCCTTAGCACATTCTTAAATATTTCTTCAGATTAATGTTTGTTTTTCCATTATAAAAGTTGTACATTTAGATATGTAATGCCACCTATTTTCAGATTTACACCCTGACTGAGAAATGTTTAATGTTTCCAGCTAACAAGGAGTACTATCACCAGTGGAGTGTGGAGGAGTGTCACGGCTGCAGCCTGGACTTGTCCACCTTCACCATCGAGGAGCTTGACAATATCACTTCAGAATACACCCTCAAAAACACTGTGAGTTTAACTAGTTATCCACTTCTTCCCACATCTCAAAGCCACTAAAGGCTGCTACACAGTCAGAGTTATGCTGATTGAGGAAAGTGCCTTATTACTGTAGTTAATGAGCCATGGCCATTATTGTTTTATTACTTTTTTCTACCTCAGGGTTTAACATGTAACTTTAACGAAAGGAGGATTGGTTCAGTTTAATGGGCTTAAATGCTTTAAGGGAATTACCGATAAACAAATAGACTCTTTACCTATCACATCCTCAAATAGCTACACAGTGTTCACGTTTTGCTCATGAAGGACATTCACAAGGTTTATTTACATTAAATACAACGTGACACAGTCCAAGTGTCATACTTCTTCTGCTTACATTCAGGACTGTTTTGATGTACACCAAGCTTTGGTCAGAAATTATTTTCTGGTGCCTCTTTAACTTGCTTGGCACAGTTTTAGCATTAGCCAGTTTTTTTTTTTTTGTTTGTTTGTTTTTTTTTACCAGCAAGCTGGGGCTGCCTCCTGGTTACGATCAGTCAGGGACGTTCATAAATTCCCACCACCCAGAAACTCAGAGAAGGAGCATCTGCTAGTCATCAAGGCACACCATTTAGGAGATTTAAATGGAGATTTAGGGATTCAGCTGGAAAACATTGACAGGAAGTGCATTTGGTGCTACAAACTACTACACAGGCAGTTTTGAGTATTTTGGCAGGTGCTTAGGTATCTGTGTGGATGTCTGTGGGCATCCAGTACATACAGCCTTGAAACTTCAGAGGGGTGAGTAGCTGGGATCAAAATAAAGGTTGAATTTGAAGATGGGAGCAGTCTTCAGTGGTCTCTAGTTTGTCTTAATATTCTTATTTTTACTGGATTTAGTGCTTGGCTTGTGTTTTAAAAATATACTTTTTCACACTTTCTTCTTTTGGGAACAGGAAATGAAATAATGTGCCCTAAAAAAGATCCCAGATTGTTGGAGAAGATGAAGCATGCCTCATTAAATTCCTTCTGTTTTCTCCAGGACACGTTCTCCATGGCAGTATCATTCTTGTCAGGGAAGGTTGTGTACGTATCGCCCCAGGGCTCATCCGTGTTGCGTTGTAAGCCCGAGTGTCTCCAAGGAACCATGTTTTCTGATCTTTTGGCTCCACAAGACATCAGCACCTTCTACAGCAGCACGGCCCCCTGCCGCCTGCCCTCCTGGGCTTCCTGCATTGGGTCTGGTGAGCATATGCTGACTGAAAGTGGGAACAAGACTTTAGCTGTGATGTTTTTCTTATGTTTCCTGTACTGACTAACTCTGGTCTCCCCCAGTGTCTCCTCCAGTCGACTGCACCCAGGAGAAGTCCATGTTCTGTCGGCTCAGTGCTGACCGGCCACAGGGTGGCGAGATGCGCTATTACCCCTTTCGCCTCACGCCGTACCAGCTCACCATCAGAGACTCGGATGCTGCTGAGCCACAGCCCTGCTGCCTGCTGATTGCAGAGAGGGTCCACTCTGGATATGAGGGTATTTGATACAATCCCATATTATCTGTATGTACAGTTGTTTGTGTATATGTCAGTTTTAAACGGCACATTCATCAGCAGTTACTTTATTTGACACCGAGAGGGAGGACATTAAGTCACACACAACTAAAAATATGTACCAGAATATTTTACTATTACATTTTAATGGAAGATCAACATAATGGCTACACTTTTTACAGCATGGTGAAATAGTAAATCCATCCACTGTAACCAAATAGTTATCTTAAGTTTCCTCCTTTACTGTTTTGGCTGAGGTTGTAGTTTAGTATCAAGATAAGGACAGAAATGTTCTTGCATGTAAAATGTAACCAGACACCATTTGTTTCAGTGAATAGAGCAGCACAAAGAACAGCGTTTGGTGTCAGCAATAAAGCCAGCAAAGTAAAAAGTGCATTATGAATAAGTAACTTGGGGTCTGACGTGTGACAGGTTACTAGTTTGGTTACAGAGGGTACATTTGTTTTGGTGAGATAGGATGAGTGGGCGGTGCGTTGGTGTTATTTCTGATGACAGGATGTTTCAGTGGAAAATGAAACGAGTGAGCCGAGAGTTTTCAGAAAAAAAACAAACAACAAAACAGAGTCTGGTTGGTCTAGTTGCACTCGAACAAAGTGTGTTTCCACTGTAGCTCCGGAGGAAATGTAAATGACAGCGACAGACACGGCGCATGTGGAATACCATATTCCTTTGAATATGGATTATGTAGACACTTAATACTGCATGCCTTTTAGAACAGTGTCAGACACAGAAGGTCTGCTTCACCCTCCAAACATACAGTATTTCTCATCTGTTCTTTGTTTTCTGTGCCCCTCAGCTCCTCGCATCCCACCTGACAAAAGGATCTTCACCACCAGTCACTCTCCCAGCTGCCTCTTCCAGGAAGTTGATGAGAGGTCAGTTAGCCTTCCTCTGACTGATGGTTACTGCTGTAGTGACATGGACTCATAAAATCACATGGAAATTCAGCTCCAGCTTCTTTTCTAATTTCACTTCTATGGATATTTAGCTGTGTGCAAACTAATAAATCTCAGGTGTCTAACAGTGGGGAAATGTGCTGTGCTTGCAGGGCAGTGCCACTGTTGGGCTACCTCCCTCAGGACTTAGTCGGGACGCCCATCCTGCTCTGCATCCACCCTGAGGACAGGCCCATTATGGTGGCTATACATGAGAAGAGTAAGCCTATTTAACCCTTTCTTTAAAAAGTAGTCACACATGACAAGCCTCACCTGGGAGTTTTTCTGATTCATTCTCCCCTGAAAGAATTCCTACAGGGGAGGTTAACTCGTTGGGAGTGAGCATAAACTGGGCATAAAGGTTAAAGGTGCAGGCCACCCAAAAACAGACTGGTAGTTTCTTCAGTAGAAAACAACCTTCCATTATAGCTTTGATGAAGGTAGAATTAAAATTGTCAAAATTAACGGGATTTTTAAAAATCTGGTGATAAGAATGGGGAAACTTTCATTTTAAAATTGTCACGAATGTTTCTTATCGATAGAACCTAACGTTGTTCGTTTGAGCCTTGCAGTTTTGCAGCTGTTCCTGTCTGTGGATATGTCACACAGAAGCCAAGGGCTGATTAAACTGTTCACGGCTTTCATATCTGTTTGTTGTTTTACAACTTGGCATGCTCACACAGTGTCTGCTTTGTCATCTCTCTTAAGTCTTTCAGTTTGCTGGGCAGCCATTCGACTACTCGCCCCTGCGTATGTGCGCTCGCAGTGGGGAGTATCTCACCATGGACACCAGCTGGTCTTCCTTTGTCAACCCCTGGAGCAGAAAGGTGGCGTTCATCGTGGGGCGGCACAAAGTCAGAACGTAAGCTTTTTCCATCTCTCTGTTCATGAATAGATTTTGTAGTGGTTGTTTTAGTGAAGTTTCATACTACTTGTTGTAGAAGGAGTAAGCCTTGTTCATTGGTCGTCTGTCCTTAAAGCTCATTGGACACACATTTAACACTGCCGTTAATGATTGAGGAAGGAGCTTCTTAAAAAGTGGCAGCCACTTTAAGTGAACATAAAAAATTGCTGACATGGAGTTTGTTTCTAATATAAAATATATGAAAAATAGTATATCAGATAAACAGTTGTAAGATTTTGCCTACCTCTGGTGATAAATGTCCCTCTCCCTGTCTCTAGGAGCCCCCTGAATGAGGACGTGTTCACCCCGCCGCAGGACTGCGAGAGTCGCACCACCACGCCCGACATCGTCCAACTGAGCGAGCAGATCCACCGGCTCTTGGTGCAGCCAGTGCATAGTGGCAGCTCTCAGGGCTACAGCTCTCTTGGGTCCAGCGGCTCACGGGGCTCCCACCGCTCCAACCAACAGCACCTCAGTGCCTCGGCCGCCTCGTCCAGCGAGAGCAACAGCCCTGTTGTAGATGAAGTCGCAGGCGCATTACACAAACCTGTAAGTCTGAGAAAAGTTTTCATGCATAACAGGTCGCCTTGTGATTGAAAGTGGTTGCCCAGAGGGTGGAGGGTGTTGCACATTCAACCTCCGGGCAATCAGCTGGTCGCTGCAACTACTTGCAATAAGTGTCCAACTTCAAAATGAATAGTCACCAGGCAACCACCATTTTTTTTCCTACTTGCAAGGAGGTTGTCATCCTTTTACTGTAGTGTGACTAAGTCATAAAGCAGCTTATTTCAGGCATTAGATGAACAAAGGGGCTGCACCAGGTATCAGATTAATAAGGATTATTTTTAACTATGAATCATACAAGGCTACTCTAAAAAATATTCAGCTGGAAATGAGCACGTTCCCTTTGTGAAATGTTTTTGTTCACAAGTTTGTTTATCACCTTGTTTTTCATACAGCCGCATTTTCCTGGGTAACAGTGCATCGTATTTAGGTTATAGTGTTACGCACAGGCAATATGACACATTGGCAGAAGATCGAGAGTCGTGTCATTTCCTCATTAGATCTGGAGCTGATTTTCTTTTTTTTTCCTCTAGATGACGTTCCAGCAGATTTGCAAAGACGTCCATATGGTGAAAACAAACGGGCAGCAGGTTTTCATCGAGTCTCGCAACCGCCCACTGCCAAGAAAAAACACCAGTACAGGTAAGCGGCTGGAGTTAAATTTTAGATCTGCAGCATGTGCCAACTTGCCTGTCACAGGAGAATCAATTATGACATGAGAATAGTAAATAATAAATTAAATCAAATACAAACAAATGTTAGATTTATTACCAAGGTTATGTACCAAGAAAGTTAATAATAAGAATTTAATTTCCTGATCCTCTTTATTCTTCATCCAGGCACAGCAGGCATCAGAGCAATCAACAGTGATCCGATCAGAGGGTTGATAGCAGATATGACCAATCCATGCAAAAGTTTGGTTCCTGCACCACTTGTACAGAAGGAGCCATCTCCTAGCTACTCCTACCAGCAGATCAACTGTCTGGACAGCATCATTAGGTTTGTGCACAAACCTAATGTTGTTTCTGTGTTGTCATTTTCTTGTCATCTTTCCACTTATCCGGTGATTTCTCACACAGGTACTTGGAGAGCTGCAACATTCCTAATACTGTTAAAAGGAAGTGTGGCTCCTCCTCCTGCACTGCCTCCTCAATGTCTGATGATGACAAACAGGAGCCCAGCGGCAACAACAAAGGTACTTTACTATGTCCTGGATTTAATTTGATTTGTTAGGCAGGTAATGATGAAGGTAATTAGCTAGAATACAGCAAACCTGGTTGATGTTGTATCTGTCCAACTAAATTCTGACGCTGTTGTCTCTGCAGGTGGTTCAGTTAACCTCGTAGGTGAACCACCTCCTCTGCCTCCTCTGACCATGGCCACAAAGGCAGAAAGTGTAGCCTCAGTTACGTCTCAGTGTAGCTTCAGCAGCACCATCGTCCATGTGGGAGACAAGAAGCCTCCCGAGTCAGGTGGGCATCGTTAACACTGACACTCTCCTTCCTGGAAGCTGCCATACGAGTTCCTTGCACACCCTAAATTTGAAGGGTTTTTTTATGCTTAAGGTTGATGTTGAAGTTGTGCTTTTTATGCTTTCATTTTGCAATTAAACCTGTTTTTTTTGTAGGTGTACCACCTGGAAATTTTCTGGTTGATGTTTTTGTGTTTCATTCTTCTGTTGTGCTCACTGTGTTTTAAACTCAGACTGTGTGTTGTTTTTGTTTTTTTTCCCCCCTGATATTCACCACCAAAATTATAATGTAACATCAGCTCTAGTGAAGAGGAGGCTTCCAGCTAACACACTCCTGTTTATCTGCTGCTGTAGATGTTTGTCTTTAAGTTTGCTGACAGTAGTCACCTGTAGCTCCTGGTCATTCCTCACTAAGTTCAGCTGTGCATTGAAATGTGTGCTTGTGGATCAAACAGTTATTTGCAAAATGAGTCATCTTTATTTCTTCTTTATATCATTACACCCCGCCTTCTCGTCCTCTTTTCTTCTTCTCCTCCTCTCACAGACATCGTCATGGAGGAAGCTCCTACAACTCCCACGCTGGCTCCTGCCTTTGCTTCACAGGCTCCTCCCACCACCATCACCCCGACTCCTCCCGCAAGCAGTTCAGCGCTTCCCACAAATGCAGCAATCACCCCTCCTCTCCCTCCCCCTCCGCCACCACCTCCTCCTCTCCCTGTAGCCAGCCAGCCAGATAGAGACAGCCGGAGAAGTGGAAGTGTAGGAGGCGGAGCAGCGGGAGGTGGAGGTGGCCGGCTGGGTCTTACCAAGGAGGTGCTGTCCGCCCACACTCAGCAGGCGGAGCAAGCCTTCCTCGACCGCTTCAAAGACCTCAGCAAGCTGCGTGTTTTCGATCAGACGGTGTCTTCGACTGTGCGCTGCCGCACCGCAGCTGTCAACCCTCTGCCACAAGGTACGAGCACACTATCAGCCTAACACACACACACACTCTAAATTATTTCACTTCTATCACTATATGCTGGCAGTCCACCGAATCAAGCTTTAGGTACTCAGTTAATACCTTAGCCAGATAGGGACAATTGCAGATGCTGATGTACAGAGAATTACCAGTCACTGTTTCTGATAATCCATCAATAATAGTTTGTTAAGCTAAAACAGCAAACACTTGCTAGATGAACATTTAGTGTATTTCTTCACTTTTATTCATTTTAAATAGTTTATCTTGGACTGTTGATCATGCAAAACAACCAAAGTGTAGCAAGAATTTAACACTGAATGTTTTCCAAAAAAAAAAAAAGTTTTGTATTGAATAGCTGTTTTTGCATAGTGGAGGAAGAAGTATTTAAAACTTTACTGACTAAAATCACACTCTTATTTTTAAGTAAAAATAGCAGTGCTATAGCATAAAGTTACATCATACCTATAAATGTATATCAAAAAATAAATATTTATACAGACTACCTATAACAGGGGTCTCTAGAGTTATGCGTCTCTTATGCCCACCACCTGTGGCTCCTTAAAGCTTTCACAAAAAACTAGATGAATGAAAGTTATTCTCCAATTTAGCTGAGCCTCAGTTGTGGCTGTTGCGGTTGTAGACACGTGAATGGCTCATCTTTGGTCCCGCCAGCTACAGATTCTAAATCTAAAATCTAAAAGTCGTGAAGGAAAACAGAGAATTTAACAGTGCATGGACAGATTCGCTGGCTCAGTGGCGTGCTTGTTCTGCTGCTGGACTTCAGTCAAAGTCAAATTGAAATGTTCCTATTTTTTGTTTACTTTTTACTATCTTTAAAGCTAGGCTGCTGATTTATTTATCATCAGAGTAGATTTATTAAAATTAGATTTATTTACACAAACAGTAAATAAATACCCCCCTGCAGCAGTGAAATGTGGTAAAAGATTTCAGTTATTTATGCCTATTATTAATGTTGATAGACTGATTTATAATTAATATGCTGTGTCACTATTAAGATAGGGGAATTCATTTGTTACAGCGGGTAAATAATTAAGTACAACAAACATGTGACTGAGGGCTTAAATAAGTTGGGATTATAAGGCTCAATATATATTTTGCAGCTCCATACAGGTTTTTGGGGTCTAAAATTACTTAAAATGCCTCTTAAGGTTGCTAATCCCTGAGCTAAAGTAAATGTACTGACTATTCAGAATGCAGCCATACATACATAGCAATGTTGGTTCACAGTATATGATTCTACATATTCAACTGCATCATTTTTGATTTCTGTATATATATTGTACAGTGTTACTTGAACCTGTTGCACTTTATTTTTGGAAAAATGTATCATACACCTTCACAAGTCACACGTCCACATCAATACACTGTCTCTGAGGAAATGTCTGTGAACCTGTGGATGTGAAAGATGTGAAATATTTTATGTGAAGCACCAAATTGAATGCAGTGTCTCTCCTATCTGTCGCAGGAGTGCGTTGCTCCCGTGACTACCCAGCTGCAGGAGGTGGCACCGGTCACCGACGTGGTCGTGGCGGTAAGAGACTCAAGCACCAGGAGTCTTCTGACCAGCACAGCTCTCTGGGCCTGAGTGGAAGTCTCCAAGACCCCCGAAGCAGCGCTGCTCCCATGCCCCTCAACGTGCCTCTCGTTCCTCCCACAACCTCATCCTCCTGGCCTTCTGTAGGCTCCCAGGCTAGCATGCCCTCTGCTCCTTTTGCCCCTGGTATGCTTCCAATCTACCCTGTCTACCCACCTCTTACACAACCCTTACCTGTCCCAGATCCATCACGTTTCCCCCCTGCCCAGATGGTTCCTCCCATGATGGCCTTTGTTCTACCCAACTACATGTTCCCACAGATGGGAGTGCCCATCTCTCAGCCAGGCTCAACTCCCGGACACTTTTACAATCCTAACTTCAGTTACCCTGTGCCCCCCGTGGCCACTATCCCCACTGTCCCCGCTACTTTGTCCAACCCAGTGCCCACGCCAGGCACCTGCGCCCCGTCTCGCAGTAGCACGCCGCAGTCTTACACTCAGACGCCAGTCGATCGTGAAGGTGCAGAGTCTCCCCTCTTCCAATCCCGATGCTCCTCCCCTCTCAACTTGCTTCAGCTGGAGGAGTCGCCGAGCAACCGGTTAGAGGTCGCCACGGCACTATTAGCATCTCAGCAGGCCTCGCCTTCGGTGCAGGGCGGAGCAGCCAGAGGACAGAGCTCAGCCAATCAGAGGAGCTCGGATGATACCTCCAAGGAAAATGAGAATGTAAGAGTTTAGTATAGGATGTCTAAACTAAAATTCAGCTGTTTTTCATTTAAGACTTAATTTTTTTTTTCTCTCCCATTAGGGTGAGACTAATGAGTCCAACAATGATGCCATGTCCACCTCCAGCGACCTGCTGGACATGCTGCTCCAGGAGGACTCACGCTCAGGCACCGGCTCAGCGGCTTCTGGTTCAGGGTTTTCAGGAACAAGATCCTCTGGTTCAGGCTCCGGTTCCAATGGCTGCAGCTCCTCTGGCACCAGCGGCACCAGTCAGTAGATTAATATTATCAGTAACATCTAGTTTAAAGTCTTTAATTTAATGATGTCCATCTTGGGGATCAAGAGTTCAGGGTCACCCTGACAGTTAGTTAGTGGTTGTTAGAAAATGAGATTTTAATAGATAAAAAATAGATAAAACAAATCAGAAACTCTAAAAGTTGCCAAAAAAAACCCTAACATTTTGCTTAAAAACAATGTTTTGATTTAGATTCTCTTAATCAGCGCTTCTAATAATGTTTTATACTGACGTACTGCAAACTCTCTGTCCAAAAATGCTTTTCTCCCTTCAGTCAGTAGCCAGGGCAGCCACACCAGCAAGTACTTCGGCAGCATCGACTCGTCGGAGAACGACCATTCCCGCAAACAGCCAGCAGGGGGCAGCAGCAGCGCGGGAGGAGACGGTGGAGAGGAGCAGTTTATCAAGTGTGTGCTGCAGGACCCCATCTGGCTCCTGATGGCCAACACAGACGACAAGGTCATGATGACGTATCAGCTGCCTGTCAGGTACAGCACTGGGCAAAGTGTCACATAAGACTCATTTATTCATTCAGCTTTCACATGAAGAGCCGGTACAGCATGATTTTCTTTGAAAAAACAAACAGTACCAGTGTTTAAAATGAAGCAGTCCAGTTACTGTAGTATGGATGAGAAATATGTCCAGATGTAAGATTAATTTCATGTGTCACATACTGACCAAGCAGCTATTAGTCCAGAAAGGCAGCAGCTTAACACTGTTCCACCTTCTTTGTGTCTTCATCCACAGGGACATGGAGACGGTGCTGCGAGAGGATCGTGAGTCCTTGAGGAACATGCAGAAACACCAGCCACGCTTCACAGAGGAGCAGAAGAGGGAGCTGAGCCAGGTCCATCCATGGATCCGCACAGGACGCCTACCACGAGCCATCAACATCTCTGTAAGCACAGCAAATCCAGCCTAGCCCTCATCGAGTTACGTTGTGTGATCTGTTGTGTGGCAGAAAAGACAGGAAATTGCTTCTCTCTGTTTTCAGGGCTGTACCGGCTGCAAGTCTCCCCCCGCCGTTCCTCCAGCTGCACCGTTCGATGTGGAGATCCACGAGATGGAGCTGTGCAGCGTGCTCAAGACCGAGGAGGAGAGCACCAGCGGGACGATGAAAAATCTCCCGGAGACAGCTCACCCGGAGGACGAAGAGGAGGAGGAAGGCATTGAAGATAAAGGAACCAAAAAACAAGATGGCAGCCAAGACATGGCAGCAGAGGAGCAGAGGATGGGGTCAGAAACTGTGGAAGAAAAAACCCAGACTTAGCTGCTTTGAGCCTGACAGGACTCACCACATAGGTGGGCTTAAGTGAAAAGCACCAGTGCTTATCATGAGCTTCATCATGAGGCAATACGCACCGTCCAGGACTTCCCGTGCTCCAAGCATCCTTACACAGGGTGCAATGAAATGAGCTCTGCTGGGATGCTGAGGTGCATATTGATCCAGATAACTTCCATTTATTGTTGGACAGCAGGTCAGGCAGGACACGTTGATTCCTTGAGTCTGATTTTGATGTCAGCAGTCCAGGCACACACTGTAACTGATGGTTAAATGCCTTGGAAACCACCGGACACGCACACACTCGGTTTTAGAGAGTGAATTAGTCCTGTGTTGTTGTTTTTTTTGTTGTTGTTGTTTTTTTTTTGTTTTTTTTTAAACTGTTCTCGTAGTACATGGTGTATTTATTTAAGTTGTAAAATAATCAAAGGGGGACTAAGGTTATTGTGTTGCAAAAGAGAAAAAAAAAGCGCCTTTACGCAAAGAAGGATGTGCTTCACTGATTTTTTCATCTTTCCCGTTCAGCGTTCAAGCCTGTGAAGAAAGAAGGGACTTTATCTGACTCGTCTGAATGTTTCTGGGATCCTGTTCAGGTCTCAATCCTGACTTCTTCTTTCTTCTTTTTTGTTGTTGTTGTTTTGTTTCTTCTTTTGTGTAAATCAAGCACCCCCCCCCCCCAAATAATTAAACTACTTTGACCTGATAGAGAAAATGTAAAGTAAGAACAAGTTATTTTGTAAACATTGTGTATATTTTTTATACTTTAATGCACTGCAGATGGAGAACACTCATAAGACGGGGTGTACTGTAAAAAGTATATTTGAAAACCTATTTGTTATACGATCGCAGTTTTTGGAGCGGGGAGTGTTTGTGAAGCAGCAGTCAAGTTGCTTTACTCAAGGGGCAGCGTGGCATTCGCCAGGAGACTGGCCCGAACCTTTAAAAGGTTCTCCTCGGCCAGGCGTTAGTTCGAGCTTTCATGTGGTTTCTCCACGGCGAGAACAATGAACAGTGCCACAAACACTACAGTGTTTCCCAAACTGCCAGCACCCTTTGGAGCTGTAAAGCCTGCAGCGAGAGGGAGAGCTTCTGTTTCGCCAGTGCTCGCTCGTGGTAGTGAGAAACCTTTGAAAGAGGTAGATGAAACTCTTTAAAAAGTCCTCGAAAGAGTTCGGAGAGTGTTTGCTATCGTCTCTATTCCTCTCTGTCCCTTTCTCGCTCTCTTCTCTGTGGCACTGTTCTGGTCATGTGATATCCTAAGCTTCATGGTGTCAGTGGTGTCTGCGACAGTTTCATATTTTGTAAGTTCTTTGTACAAAAAAAGACAATAAAATGATTTAAAATGCCTTTAAATGTGAAGTTCTTTGTTTTTTGTTGTTTTTTTTCACTTCGTGCAGCGTTAGCTTTATGATTACATCTCTTCGCAGTCTATTTTTGTTGGTGGGTGTTTTGCAGCCGTTGGCGTGGATACACAGAAGCATCCAGAACAAACTGGAAGCAGGGAGCGGATCAGGGCAGCTGCTTTCTTACCCGACCGCAGTCTCCTTCTCCTTCAGCTGTGGTTTCTACCCAGAGTGGTCACCGCAGCTTAAAAAAGACAAAAGGCACGTCCTCATTCAGGCAAAGACAAAGTGGCAAAGCTGACTTCATTGCATATTATAATTATAACAATGGCAGCAATGATTGTAATGTGTGTGGGTCTACCGGTGGAGAACTGGTATTAATATAACAGCTGAAGATGCTCCATCTTTTTATACAATAAAAATGAGTCTTGTAAAAGAATATTTTGCTGTAGAGTTCAGCATATTTGATGCTTTCCATAATTATGTTTAGGAGCACTGTATGGTTTTTATTTTGGTTACTGTAATTTTTCTTTAATTTCCTGCACTTACACTGGATCATTGTGTCAATTATTCTCTACTGAGGTGGACTTTGTGGAAGGAATTTAATCTTTTTAATGAACCGTCACTTAAATTGTGCTTGTGTGCCCACAGGCTTTAAAAACAGGAGTCTGCATCCATGCTGGCAGCAGTACTTTGAAGTAAATGCTAAGTTTGCATGCTAACAATGTGTGGCCCACAAGAGGGATTACCACCGGCTGCAACCAGGACCGAGTTTAAAATCGCCGGCACGGAACGCTAAGAGAACAAAGCAAGTTGTACATTAAAAGTAAAAACACGTAGGTGTGGGGGTCGGTTTCTCTTTTAGGTTCTCATAGTTAAATTATGAAGCACTAATAGACACACCCACAAACAGCTCTGTGGAAAGGTGCATTGTAGGCTTCATCCTCTCCACCTGCAGCTCTGACACAGACAGTGAGCAGAGGAGATGAAGGCTGATGGAACCTGGTTGCTACGTTTTTATCAATTTTAAAGGTATAGTCAGTAATTTTTTTTTCTAGGTTCTTTAACATTTAAAAAAAAAAGTACTCTCAAATATACATTGATTAGTGTGCAATTACAGCTTCCAACAAATTGATGCAGTCGCATGAATTCAGAATTAATCCATTAAAAATACATAAGAGCTGGTGCCGGTTTATGGAAGCTGTCATGTCCCCCCACCACATTTGATAAAGCAAAGTATATTTTTATGTCTTTTATGTTTTTGTGTTTATTCACCAAAACCAGCTAATGTGAAAAACGAAGTACACCCCATGATTCAGTAGCTTGTAGAAGCACCTTTAGCTTCAAAAACCTGAAGTAATCATTGTCTGTGTGACTTCATCAGCCTCTCACGCCACTGTGGAGGAATTTGGCCCACTCGGTGTTGCTTTAGTTCACTGAGGTTTGCAGGCATTCATTTATGCTCTCTTGTGCTGTTTTTCCACTAGTACCCGCTTCGCTTGACTCGGTTTTTAGGCTTTTTCATAAGATGGTAGTACCTAGTACGAGGCACTTTTTTTTAGTACTTACTAAACTGCGGTTCCAAGCAAGCTGAGTCGAGCCGAAAACATGGCATGCCACTGATTGGCCAGGCAGTGACATCACTAGATGAGCCATGAGAGCCGCGACTCCTGCTGTTTTTAAAACCTGGTAATGGAGGGGCCATGTCTACACACCGACCAACACAGACATTTTTGTGCTTGGTGGCTGGCGACAGAATCCAGAGGAAGCTACAAATGACGTCACGGGGTGGTACTCGATTGTAAAGGAAAAAGAACAAAACTGAGTAGAGTAGAGTTGAGTAGGTACTAGTGGAAAACAGGCACAAACAGTATTTCAGTCAGGTTGGAGTCTGGACTTTGACTCTGGAGTCATGACCCCTCCACCTCCGTGCTGACAGTCGGTGGGAGGTGTTTGTGCTGATATGCTGTGTTTGGTTTTCTCCAACTGTGGTGCTGTGCTGTGTCCAAACAGACTCATAAAGACTCGGGGTGTGTAAAACATTTTGCTCAGCGTAAACATCTGCACCGCTGTGCCTCTTCAGCTTACAAGGCCCTGGGCAAATACACACTTCTTATCACATCCTCCAATTAAGTTTGTTGTGCCGTATTTAAAACTTGAATACAGAAACAGCTCAAATCTAAACTTCACAGGAAAGAAGAAAGTCAAACTAAATTCCATAACTTCACTGCAATCCATACAAAGCTCATTTCACTAAAAGCCAACAACGTGAACCTGATGGTTACACAAAGATGGCTAACAAACACGCAGCTTGTAGCTGGCTGTGCGGTGAAGTGGTCATTATGCACGCTGCAACACAAGCCCTCTGTTAGCACACGCCTACAGAAACCTACATTCTCCATATGCTTCACCGGTCTACCTGCTAATGAACAACACGAGCTCCGCTCTGAGCTCTCCGTGCATTATATTTGTGAATCAGTGTCGCCTGATACTTTCATCACCTGCGTCAACCAACTTCATTCATCCACCTTTTCCTTTCTTCACCTTCCCTCCACAACACACCACCATCTCACCATCACTTCCCCTCCTTTCCCTGTCTCCCCTCCCCTTTTCAAAACCTTGCATCTCTCCACGCCTCTGCGCTGCTTCTCTCTCCTTCTTTCTGCTTTCCCGTCTTTCCAGATTGGGAAAGGAGGACAGCAGGATGGAGGACAGGGAGTGGACCGTGTGCCTTCTCGTCATTTTGGCACTGGGGTGGACTGATGCTCAGACTAACGACACTAACTTAAGGTGAGGTGCGTGCAGTAGAGTTATTCTGTATGTATGGGCTGTCAATGCGAATCTTTGTGAATCTTTTTTCTTTTCTATATGCTGACGACCATGTGCACATGTGGCAAGCAGTTTTCAAGCCCACATCTGAGCAGATTAAGTACCGTGCATGTGTGAGACTGTTTCCTCTCCTGGTTGCAGTATTATGATTACTGAAAGCTCAGTAGAAATGGAAGGTTGCAGTGCTAGAAAGATGTGGTTGGCATCCCATAAACACACAGACAGACAGGCGGACACATAATGACAGCGTGCTGTAATTTATTGTGATTAAACAGGGCAAATGTGCAGCGGTAGCGCTCGCGTGTCATATGGGGTTTTTTTTTGTTTGTTGGTTTTTTACAGCTGAGAAGTAATTTTTTTTTTTAAATGCTTGCTGAACCCTTTGTTTGCACAGACTTCCACACAAACAAGGTGTAAATTGAACATGAGAGACAAACAAATGCCTGTGGGCTGTTCAGCTCCAGAGGGTCAGAAGGGAGGGACTTCAGCGCTGGGATATTTTGGCCCAGTGTGGCCTTAGAGTACCGCAATAGACACACCATGCATGCCTGAAGAACATAACAGAAACAAAAACAAGCTGGAAAACAGCTCTATAATGGAAGGGATTATACATTCAGCCTGGCTGACTGCTGCGGAGTAAAGTTTAAGCCTGAATTCCAGCTGCAGTTTTGGGAGAAAACCAGATGCCAGATCAGCCAACATCTCAATTAACAAGTCTGGGCCCGGCCAGTGCAGCAAAATTAAAAGTCGAAGCTGGCGCTGCTTTGATGTGTGTTTATCTGTGTGTGAAACAGTGTGTGTGTGCCACCAAACCATGTGTGATCAGGCTCGTGCGCAGTGTTTGCAAAGTGAGTCTAGTTTTCTTGCGGTGCAAAGTGTGGAGATAGCACATGTACTGAATATTAGCCTGGTTTGGCCAACTTCTATGAAAAAAAATATACCATCAGAGTTCACTGGGAACCTCTCCGGCCTCGGAGAACAGAGACAGACTGTGCCACTGTGGTTTCAGAGTGTATCTAAACGTGTGTCTGTGTGTGTGTTTGTGTGCAGGGTTTTGCCTCAATGCTCTTCAGTATAGCTGCCTAAGGTACCCAGCACATGAAGTGAATGGCAGGTTTTCTTTTCTCTTTCAGGCCAGTCTTCCTCTGTGGAGGCCACCTGGTCACAGACTCTGGCATCGTGGCCAGTGAAGGTTTCCCCAGCTTCTACAAACACAACAGCAAATGCATCTGGTACATCACTGTGAGTCGTGGGCATCAGCTGTGGTGTTTCAGGTTGGGACAGGGGTGTAGTGAAACGGTGGTAGATGGAAACCTGTGCAGGTGACTAGATGTTATGAACATTTTGCATCACCTTGCTTCGAAACGCTGAAGCTGAATCACTGTAGTGCCAAAAGCGTGTGATTGTTGTGTGGCATTAGACAGCTAGAAAACAATAGTAACAAAACTAATGAAATGGAGGTCATTACATTAACCACAGGAAGTGAAAGAGGAATAAGAAAACTGCCGTATAACCGTATAACTTTTTTTTTCTTCAGCAAAAAGCCGAACCATGTTGCTCCTGTATGCAGGTGATACTGAAGAAAGCATGCACTTACAAATCCTTTACTCCTGTTCTCCAACATGTCACCCCCTCCAGGTCCCAGAGGATCATGTGGTCATGTTGTCCTTCCGCCTCTTTGACTTGGAGGCTGACCCCACCTGCCGCTATGACTACCTGGACGTCTACAATGGTCACACCCGATTGGTGCAGAAGCTAGGTCGTTTCTGCGGGACCTTCAGGCCCGGTGCCCTCATCTCCACCTCCAACACCATGATGTTGGAGATGGTGACGGATGACGCTACTGGAGGAAGAGGGTTTCTGGCTTCTTTCAATGCAGGGAAGCCACATATGGAAGGTGTGGACCAGTTTTACTGGGGCTTCAGCACACAGTTTTGTCTTTTCGCTGCAAACACAGGGCAGCACTGTGGTTGTGGATCTGGTGTTTATTATTTGTATAATCTGGCTGTTATTTAAACTCAGCATATTATAGCAGGCTCCTCTTTTTAACTCCATATTCTTTTTCATGTCCCCACAGAGAACCAGTTCTGTGGAGGACGACTGATCAAATCGCAGGGCTCCGTCAAGACGCCCAACTGGCCCAACTCTAATTATCCAGCAGGTATCAGCTGCTCCTGGCACATCTCCGTAGAGCCGAGCAATGTAAGCAGATCACGATCATGATCATCAGATTATTTATTTATTTTGTTATATAAGCCAAACAGCTTAATATTAATTAATATTAATTAATCTATAAAATTATTTTTGACATGTTTCAGTGTATGTACCAGTCATTTCCTTTTCACAAGCTAGAACAACAAGCTTGAAGTATCTGAAGTTGGTCCAGTTCACTAGCTAGGCTAGCTAGCATCCATTTTTATAATAGAGAAACTGAACAGCAAGGTGCAGTCACCATATATAGCAACTAGGCTACCAAGATAATTAATCCACCTTGCAGAGTTTTACTTTCCAAAGGTGACAGCGTTGTAAAGGGGCAGCTGGAGTCATTGTTAGCAAATAGCAAATTTGCATCATCCACTCAACCTAAGTAGAAAAGTGACCAGTTAAATATTTTAGATTCAGCGGCTATTTAAATATACGATATAAAAACCAAAGGTGCTTTTCTGTTTCTTTAACACTTGTGACATTAGTAAGCGAGTAAGTTAAATTTAACTTCTGAGTCCACAGATCTCAGGCTCTCAGTTCTACATTAGAGACAGTCACAGCTTTCTTAGCTAGCACGTTCTTGTTTTTAATCAATAAATAGATAAATTCAACAGCACCATGTAAATAAGTCCAACAGAATAGATGGACATTAGGCTCAAGAGTTACAGTTACACATTGAGGATGCGAGCGTTCTTTACATAATAATAAACAGTGTTGTTAACGTTGTTAAAATGCACAACAAAGAAAACATTTTTATTTTTTTGTGGATCTACTCTACAATCTGACAATGCACTGGGGATGTAAACAACTCAAAACAAACAAACAAAAAAAAACAAATACTCCAAAAGAATTCACATATCATGCACCTAGCAAACAAAAACTAGGCTTAAATCTTTATAAGATATACAAATAGGTCATAAAAAGATTAGAAAATATGCACAAGAGCTGCAGTATCATTACAGTTTTTATCTCCTTGCACCAAATATTAGACAAAAGCAAATTCCTATTGTATATACTGCTGAGTATGTTAAATATCTTGTGTTGGAGGAACAGGAATAAATTGGTAGTAAAACAGCCCGTCACAAGGAAGTGTTGTACCTGATACGCCTAATGCAGTTTATGTATGTGAGTGTGACAGCGGCCTTATGACGAAGTTAAAATGAAAGAGCTCTTTGAGTGCCTGCAGGCCTGATCATGTGTGCCAAGAGATTGAACTAAAGGAAAGAGGGAAGGAAGCAAGGGCAAGAGAGGGAGTAAATGCCCCTCTGTCTTTAAGAACTCCACCACCACCTCCTGATGGCTGCACTGTACGTGGTTCATGAAAATTAGTCAGGAGTAAACTTGTGCCAGCTCCACTCCCTGCCAAGAATTTCATAGTTTTGTGCTGCCACCTCTCTTCCAGGTAATTGAGGTGAAGTTTGAGAAACTGGATCTGGAGCCTGACATGTACTGTCGGTATGACTATGTGGCATTGTTTAATGGGGGAGAAACAGATGACTCGAGGAGGATTGGGAAATTCTGCGGAGACAAACCACCAGGGTGAGATTACTGTTCAGAAATAAGCTAATTTAAAACAAGCTACATACATCTCACAGCAGAGCTTTGCCAAAGTTTTTATACTCTCACATCTCCTTTCTTCCACTTGTCCTTCTCTTTATCCTTTCTCCCTTTCCCTATACCTTACATAGCACTATAGTGACAAATGGGAATGAGCTCCTTGTCCAGTTTGTGTCTGACCTCAGTGTGACCTCAGATGGATTCATGGCCCACTACTCCAGCGTGCCTCGTGGGTCCCGCAGACCCACTGCTGGAGGTGACTTCATCCATGGACCAGAGATCACCTCCACAACACAAACACCAGGCTTGAGGCCGAGTAAACCCACCAAAACAACCCTGAAACCAACCCCCAAACCAGCTCCCAAACCCAAACCAAGCCCCAAGCCCAAACCAGCTCCCAAACCCAAATCAAGCCCCAAACCTAAAACCACCCCAAAACCAGCTCCCAAACCCAAACCCACCCCAAAACCGGGTCCCAAACCCAAACCAAGCCCCAAACCCAAACCCACCCCGAAACCAGCTCCCAGATCCAGACCAAGCCCCAAACCCAAACCCACTCCAAAACCAAACAAAAAGCCATCGGGAAGGCCACCGCTAGTAAAGAAACCTCCACTACGCAAACCTACTGCCAAGCCAGCAGTCAAACCCACATCTAAACCTACACCATCTAAACCTAAACCAACCAAACCTACACCAAAACCCAAATCTAAACCTGGAATTAAACCTACACTTAAACCTAAAGTCATTAAACCAACTCTTAAACCAAGAATCAAGGCTATAACCACACCTATACCTGGACTAAAGACTAAGCCCACCATAAAACCTAAAGTGAAACCAGTGAAGCCCACCCCTAAGGCAGAAGTTAAACCAACAGTCAAACCTAAGATGAAGCCCACATCATCACCTAAACCAGGATTAAATACAACAGTGACAAAGAAACCTGCTGTGAGCACGAAACGTAAGTGGAATGAAATGGTTTTAAATGTCCAACCTGCTTTTTGCCTCCCAGTATGTATTTGTGCTTACCTGTATTAGAAAGTGGTTGTTGCTGCATGTTTTTCCTGTAGCTTTACCACTCAACCCACTGTGTACACAAGCTTGTAAGAGGACAGGAACCCTCCAAACCAGCTTCTGCCCTCATGACTTCGGTGAGCTACAACACAAGCTGCACTTTGAGTTTTGCAGAACTCCTCTCCATCTATTTTCACATCTTTACATTTACAAACTATCACTTGTTTCAACACATTTTTCCCTTGGTGATGCATGCCTTTCTTGTGATTCTAGCTCAGTTTTCTTAGCAATGAGTTATTTAATTGATAAACAAATTCCTCAGATAATGGTTCAGAGAATTCTTGGATGTTTGGCCAAAAAACATTACCAACAGATATTTGATGTTTAAACACAATTCAATAGTAATTTATTAAACATCAGAACTTTTGTCCCTTAGTGACCGCAATGCTCTTAATATATATATATTTTTTTTCAGTGATTACGGGTAAGGTTACATTTATAAATCCTGGTCCAAGGGGCTCAGCAAGCATTGAGGTGTCTCTGATCAAAGCCTATAAGAGAGGAAGCCTCAACATCACCAAATCAGGACCTGTCAAGACAGTCACACTGACTTCTACCTGCAAGAGATGCCCTGGGCTAATCAAAAGTAAATTATTAGATATTTTTCTTGTTCTCCATCTTGCAAAAACTTTTTTCCATATAGATTGTAGTAGTGTGGTTTTCAAACTTCTGTATATACTGAATACCAGTTTTAATGTCTTAATGATTTATTTTTATTTATTTATTTTTAAACCTTTATTTTACCAGGTAAAATTTTTGAGAACCAGTTCTCATTTACAAACATAACCTGGTTATTAAAATGTGTCAGATTGTTAAATGTAAGTTTAGATGTACTTTTAGCAGTGACTCTTTATCCTATTTGGGTCAACATTCACAGCTTTTTGTGTCAAGATAATATTAAACAAAAAAACTCTAAATGTACTTTTGGGAGGTAATCAAACTATTAGAGTCTATTAGATCATGGCCTTTGCCTTTTATATTTGCAGTACTGCCACTGAAGAAGTCAATTCAATGTCAAACTGTGTATGCAGATGATGTAATTTTGTATTTAACCAACATATGGGTAAGGCCAACCATTAAAGGCAGCAATGCAGGTGATAAAACAGTATAAAAGTTGTCAGATTACAAATTGTTCAATTGAAAATATGGAACTTGTGTGGTTCCTCTGGGATTATTATGAATAAATAACTATCACATAAAGAATAGGGAAAAAAAGAAAAGAATGGTGCAATGTTATCAAATTGGTATCGTTCATTTTCAGTGTTTGTCCTTTAATGGTTTCCCTTTATAAACATCAAGCTGCTCTGATGTGGATGTTAATGACTTGGTATGTGGCTTGTTCTGACATTTTTTTTCTTCATCCTTGTCCAGGCCGTAACTACGTGTTGATGGGAAAAGTCGACACACAGGGCGAAGGCCATTTGAGCCCCTCCAGCTTCACCCTCCTCTATAAGCCTATTCATGCCAAAGCACTGGATGTCCTGTCTCGCAAATCATGCTAACATCATGGCCTAAACCACCAATCAAAGTGACAGCCCTGACTCTTTAAAAAAATCATTTTACATAAGGAGTGAAAATATTACAAACAATATCCTACAGGATTTTTTTTATATAATAAAATATGGCTGTGAAAAGCAGTTACACTTTTAACATACAATATTAAATATAACATTTTGTATTTTGTATGTAAATTATAAAATTCCTGTGTTAAAAGATACATAATAAACACAGTTTAAACACATTTTTTGTCTCAGCTTTTCATGGTACAATGTGAGATGATAAACAGGGGCACAACAGCAGCAGAGGAAAACTACAACACTGACTGGTCATTTGACAAACAGGTGGAGTGTGTGAACAGAGAAGGGACTTGCTATACTTTTTTTTTTTTAATGTTGTTATGATCATAGATGGAGTTTTGTGCCCACAGTACAAAACAAAAAGAAACACAGAACTGGATGAACAGCACAAAAAGCTGTACAACACAAAGATCTTGGAGAACATAGCAAATAATGTCATGACACCACTGGTTACCAGCAGTATAGTACATGGTTGTGAGGGGTAGCTGTTGTGCATAATGACCTCCTGAAAACCATTGCAATGACCTCCAGATGTTGACCAAACAACTGCTTTGTGCTGGAAACGTTCCTCAGAGATTTTGGTTCATACTTACATGACAACATCACACAGTTGCTGCAGATTTGTCAGCTGCACATCCATGATGAGAATCTCCCATTCCACCACATCCCAAAGGTGCTCTCTTAGATTGAGATCTGGTGACTGTGGAGGCCATTTGAGTACAGTGAACTCATTGTCATGTTCAAGAAACCACGTTGAGATGATCTGAGGTTTTTGAAATGGTGTGTTATCTTGCTGGAAGCAGCCATCAGAAGATGAGTATCCTGTGGCCATAAAGGGATCAACATGTTCAGCAACAGTACTAAGGTAAGATTTGACTTTTAATGATGCTTAGTTGATAAGTGTGCCAAGAAAATAGTCACCACACCATTAAACCATGACCAGCCTGATCTGTTGCTTTAAGGCTGCGTGGACCCATGCTTTCGTGTTGTTTATGTCAAATTCTGACCTTACTGTCCAAATGATGCAGCAGAAATTGAGACCCATCAGACCAGGCAACATTTTTCTGATCTTCTGTTCTCCAATTTTGATGAGCCTGTGCGAATTGTAGCCTAAGTTTCTGCCAGGAGTGGCACAGTAGCAGAAGACCGCACAGGACGCCAGTCTGCTTTAAGTTTGGATGTGTTGTGTGTTCAGAGATTCTCTTCTGCATTCTTGGTTGTAAAAAGTGGTTATTTGAGTTGCTGTTGCCTTCCTATCAGCGGAAGCAGTCTGGACATTGTTCTCTGACCTCTGGCATCAACAAGGCACTTTCACTTTGAGAACTTCTGCTCACTGGATATTTCCTCTTTTTCAGCCCATTCTTTGTGTGGGAAAATCCTAGCAGATCAGCAGTTCCTGAAATACTCAGACCACCAACCACATTAAAAGTCACTTAAATCACATTTGCTCCCCATTTTGATGCTCATGGGGTCATCAGAATGAACTTGAACTTTTGCAGGTCTTGAACATGTCCACATGCTTAAATGCATCACATACGTTTTTGTGTTAATGAGCAGTTGAACATGTGAACCTAATAAAGTGTACATAGTCAGAGGACAAACATTTCATTTCATTTATTGGTTTATTTATCAGGGACAGTGTACATCAATCAACATTACAGTAAATGTACCAGAATTA
>JAVDPK010000495.1:94956-112020 GCA_034780415.1 Cichlasoma orientale | reverse complement strand
TGTCTTGGTATGCTGAAGCATTAAGAGTTCCTTTCACTGGAACTAAGGGGCCGAGCCCAGCTCCTGAAAAACAACCCCACATTACAATCCCCCCTCCACCAAACTTCACGCTTGGCACAATGGAGTCAGACAAGTACCGTTCTCCTGGCAACCGCCAAACCCAGACTTGTCCTTCAGATTGCAAGATGGAGAAACACGATTTGCCACTCCAGAGAACACGTCTCCACTGCTCTAGAGTCCAGTAGCGATGTGCTTTACACCACTGCATTCGATGCTTTGCACTGCGCTTGGTGATGCAAGGCTTGGATGCAGATGCTCGGCCATGGAAACCCATTTCATGAAGCTCTCTGCGCACTGTTCTTGAGCTAATCTGAAAGCCATATGAAGTTTGGAGGTCTGTAGCGATCGACTCTGCAGAAAGTTGGTGGCCTCTGCGCACTATGTGCTTCAACATCCGCTGACCCCGCTCCGTCATTTTACGTGGCCTTCCACTTCGTGGCTGAGTTGCTGTCGTTCCCAATCGCTTCCACTTTGTTATAATACTACTAACAGTTGACTGTGGAATATTTAGTAGCGAGGAAATTTCACGAGTGGACTTGTTGGACTGGTGGCATCCTATCACGGTACCACGCTGGAATTCAGTGAGCTCCTGAGAGCGACCCATTCTTTCACAAATGTTTGCAGAAGCAGTCTGAATGCATAGGAGCTTGGATTTATATGCCTGTGGTCATGGAAGTAATCGGAACACCTGAATTCAATGATTTGGATGGGTGAGTGAATACTTTTGGTAGTGTATGTAAAGATACCAATTTCTTGGATTTATTGTCCCTTTGCCTTTCTGCATTTACCTTTTTTCAGTAAAACAACTGCAGTTTTACTGACAGCACATAATATGGCAGCTTAAACTTTGTACTTTTTTCATCAGTTGAATTTAGAGCTCCTACAAATTTAAGTGTATTTAATATTTGTGGACGTATAGGATGATTTGTCTGTTGTCACTGGGTGGTGCTGAGGTCTGAATCTGAGAGCAGCTCCTGTAATCACAAAGAGAAAAGAATCATCACAAACTGTCCAATATGAAGTTGACCCCTCAAAGCTGAAATAAACCTGTCCTGAGACTTCAGGTTCTATAGTTCTCCTACATATACATATATGTACAGTAACGCTAAAAGCTGACGTGTACAGTTTGTTAAAAAAGTCAAGCTTCATATATTAAAACATTATCCAATATAATATTTCACCTTGAAGTTATTGGTGCTTTTTAAATGGAGCGCTGCAAAAATGAAACGATGGTGTAGGGTTCCAGTCCTGGTTCAGTTGTGCTGCACTGTGGTAACCTGCAGGAAACCAAAGACAAAAATATGGAGGTATTATCACCAGTGTTTGACCAGTTCCTCCACTTTGAGTGGAGCCAGTTGAGGTGGTTCGGGGATCTGACTTGAATGCCTCCTGGGTGCCTCTTGGGTAAGGTGTTCCGAGCATGCCCTACTGGGAATAGGCCCCGGGGCAGACCCAGGACATATTGGAGAGATTATATTTCATGCTGTGGAAGACTGTTCCACAGCATGTCTTTTGTCCTGTCTCCCTCCCCTCACCCCCAACTGGTCGCAGCAGATGACTGCCCCTCCCTGAGCCTGGTTCTGCAGTACAAATGTATTTAGGAGCATGCAGATGAATAAAAGGTATTACAACATTAAGCCCATGCAGGCCCCAGTTTTTCAACAAAAAGACGGATGACAGCAGCATCATGGAGTCCATCTACACACACACACGGCAAAGCACAAAGACGCGGAGTCGTTACTGAGACAGTGAGCCCAGGTGGAGTGAAAGAAAACGTGTTTCTAGCATTCAAAACAGCAGTTCCTGTAATCACCATTAAAACCTTTACTGGGAAACAGCTGGAGGAGTCTTTCATCAAACCACCTGATCAACAAGCTGCTCCCATCCACCACTGTTTGTTTCACACAGAGAAAAATCTACAGTAAACCTGCAGAAGTTAAAATAAAATACGAGGTGAACTGTTAACTTAGTCTGATACAATGTTTAAATCAGGCAGCTCGCTGAAGGCTGACGGCAACTAACTTTATATGGCAGTGATATCTGCAGCAAGCGGGGTGAGCATAAAGGGGGCATGGGGTGCACCAGACCATATTTATTTCAAGGCTTTAGAAATATTATTTTGCAGATTTAGATTAATTTAAAATATAAATAAAATATTATATAAATTAAATTTTATTTGAATATTTTTAAAAATATTTTAAAATATAAAAATAAAAGCTTCTTTTTCATAGGCCAGTAAAAATGTTCAAGCACCAGTAAAACTCATTGACCCACTGACCTCACGCTGTTAGGTTGGACACTGAATTATTATTAACATTAATTATAAATATTAATTGTTAAAATGTGCACCATCAGAACCATCAAAGCACAGGAAAAAAAAACAGTTTTGAAAATGTTTCTCTGCTTTTCTTCATACACCTTTAAAGGCTTACAGACACACATATTAACTCACTCATGAGCATGCCTAAACACACACACACAAACACACCAAATCTACCTCATCCAGGAGACACAACACTGTCAGAACTCTTTTTTTGCTAATCTTAATGTAAGAAAGCCCTCCTAGAAGACAGAGTAAAGGCTATTTTATGTCTTAGTTTAGGTTGTTTGTATACCTCACTGTATTTGACATTACTGCACTTGTTATTATTTTTGAATTTAAGGAAATTTTTTCATTTAAAAATATGAATTTAATGTGGTACATACATACAATGAAGGGTTTAGGTTTTTTTGCAGTTACTGTTAAAAACTGTAATTTCTAAACTGGACAGTAATTCGTTTTTTTTTTCTTATTTTTCTCTTTTGAATATTTATTACTGCTCATTAATAAGACACAAGTATTTATCTGATTAATCGATGGAGTAACTGACAGAATACTCAATTACTAATCAATAGCTGCAGCTCTATATTAAACCCGGTTCTTTTATTTTGTGGTGATGGTTCATATTTTCAGTCCTCTCAGAAATTCATCTTTGGTTAATACTGCGTTAAATCTGCCGTTAATGAGGGGCTGTTGAAGTGCATGTTTTTTTTATTTTAGTGTTAATGTCCTTACTGTGAGAGAGACAGAAACATGCAGCTGTTTGCAGATATTTAATGATCAGCTCTGCAGAGGAGCTGAAGAGGAGTCCAGCCTGTGGCTCTTACAGTATAGTACTCATAGTAAGAGTACAGTCATATAAACCGTTTCAGTGCCTCATCTTCAGCTGCAGGTCTGACCATCCTTCAGTTCAGGACAGTAGGAGCAGCAGAGATAATGTCCAAGGAAGCTCGTTCCCTCCACTGGAACAAGAATTCCCATCCGTAACTCGAAATTCCGAGTTAATGAGAAAGCAGAAGGCAGCTGCTGTCCCACACTTCCACATGAGCACATTGCTTCCGTACCTTTCATGCAGGTATTATTCGCTGGAAGGCGCTCAAAGCTGCAGAACAGGAGCCAACTTGATCACGCTTGCTTTATACTGATGCCGTCAGTACCCGAGGGCGCATGCGTCGGCGCCGTCTGCTTCCAGGTAACAAGGAAATTGCGTCTATCATGGAGCTTCTCGATTGGCAGAGCCAACTAGAAATGGATGAGTTATGGATGGAATTTTTTCCCAGTGGAGGAAACGAGCTTCCATAAATGTCTGAACTGCAGCACTGACTTTAAATGAGCACCTTTAGCCGGGTTACATTCAGGGGTTAGCTGTCCCACACACACATTTACTGATAAACGCAGAAACCAAACACTGAACTTGCCAACAAAGTGCGACGGTACCTCAGGCCCTTCATGCCGGAGAATCGCGTCCACTGCAGAGCAGCTCAGGCGGTTCGTTTCAAACAGAAAGTCCTGCTTTTGGACAGTAAACACTGCACCTCCTCTCTGCGCCCCGACTCCAGCTGCTGCTTCGTGTTGATTTTACTGGCGAAATGGATCATTACCGCCACCTATTGGTATGGAGGGGTGGACTGAAATGAAGAAAACTCTCAAATCCCGCCAAACAAATGAGTCTGTCTTAATATCAAATCGAATGTGTCCTGATGGTTTTCACTTTTTGAGTTCTTTTCAAAATAAATCAATAAGGTCCAGTTACATTCTCATGTTACTGAAGGTTTGGATCAGGTGTCTTCTCTCAGCCTCCTATTTCTGACAGTGCAATAAAACATGTTATATGGATAAACATGTTCTACCTTCACCAGTCGCATTCTCCTGTGTTCTCTTTTCCTATTATAAACAACGTGCTATTTAAACCAGCGTGTGCAAGTCTGAGTCGTGATATGACTGTCTCCTCTTCTCCTTTGGATTTTGTAAAACCACCATCCTTTCCTTTCTGCCTGCCATTGCTTCAACCACTTCTCTTTGATTTTCTGCCTTATTAAGCTCTTAATCGCTGTCCTGTTGAAACTAATAACCAGCAAACCCACTGAAAGACTTTGAGACTTCCTTTGCAGTCCCATCTGCCATTTAATTTCCTCTAACTCCATAACGTGCTGGTGCTCATAAAAAGCTGACCATGCATCCCATCATACTGATGGCTAAAACTCAGTTGTCTACTTAATATTTTTAATTAGGCACAATATTAATATTTATAGTGCACATCGAAGCTGGTGATGTAGTCCTTCCAGCTATTCTCCTTATCACTTGGTTGCACAGAAATAGATATTTAAATAGATACACTTTGATAGAATCAGCGCCTGATTACAAACGTTAAAGATCAGATACACATGGCTGCCGTTTAGCTTGTAGATAAATAACGGGTCAGATACATTTCTTGTTACTACAGTTGCCACTCATTTCTTTCATTTTTATTCTTCAGATGACAAAATACATCACCTCTGACTACAAATTTCAAGATTCATGATACATAATTTACAGCAAAAAAAAAAAAAATCTGATACAGTTTAATGTTGGGAGTACATTTTATACAGTGTAAATTAAAGAGGTGAGAAAAGAAGTCCTGATTTCCACAGAAAGCAAACCGACACCTTACAGGCTTATAAAGTATGAGAAACAGTGTTTAGCGCCGTGCACGATAAGGAAGATTTTTAAAAAATCCCTACCTGAATAAGATGGCAGGTAACACTGTCAGTGTTTGATATTTATCTGCAGTATAATGACAGCCAAACTTTTAAACACCTGCATCAGCCCCGGATTTTAAAGTGAACCTCCTAAATACAGTAACTGCTGCACAGGTAGAAAATGCTCAGCAGGGCAAAACACTAGAATCATCTCAGTCAATCGGGTACCTACCAAAAGCTTTTCATCTTTAACACAAGATTTATGACTAGTTATGAACCACTAATTTGTCACTTTAACACTACAGTGTTGATATAAAAATTCACTCCAATTCATGCCCCGTAATCGCCCTGCTGTATTTTTAGAACATATTTCCAAAAGTACAAAAATAAATGTGTGACTAAAGTGTGCTCTACAGAAAATACTTCAGAAGCAAATCTGCTGCGTGCATCCTGAATTTCTCATCGTTTCCAAAAGTCTCTAAACGTCGTCGTCGGGGTCGGCACGGCCACACAGGCAGGCGCAGCACAGGCCCAAGCAGCCGCACACGAAGAACAAACCGAGCAGGATGTAGACCAAGGTGGTGGTCCAGAAGGCAAACAGGTACAGGGTCTTGTTGCAGTAGGGCTCCGGGTTTGTTGCATTTTTCTCGTAGTTGGGCTCATAAATAGAGTAGATCCACACATTACCTATAAAAATAAAATTTAAAAAAAGTTAAAATTAAGGTTTAAGTGGTCAATCTGTCTGAACTTTGAAGTTTGGACTGAGAGCTGGCAGGATGTACGTCACCAAGGCCTTAGGAGCACTCAAAGCCTCACTGACTTAAGACAATTATTTTAATTTTATGTATATAGCTCAGGGGTTTGTGTGCTGTAATTCATTCTTAAAAAGACAGACTGACATCTAGTGGCTCAGACATGTTACAGCAGTGTGTTTATTCTCACCCAGGTGCACCTTAATGCTCAGTTTCCCAGACATGGATTCACCACAAATTTCTTTTGACTTTTAAACCAAAGAAATATGTATTTGACAACCCAATAACAGAAAATGAAATACTGTGTATGAAATGATATACTGCTCATTTTAACATATTCTAATACTTTTCAAAGCAATGTAAAGATGCTGAACCCTAGCTCCAGACTGATGAACTGCAGACTTTCTACCCCCCCAATCCCCATCCACTTCCCATCTTATATGGAAATCGTCAGAGCATCCAGGACCCGCAGCCTGCATGCAGACACACTTTGTTTTTCATCATGCCATCTGTTTGCTTCGGTGAGAAGAGCTCTGCGGTTATCAGGGCCGAACCCGATCTCAGGGGGTGGCCTGGACACTGCTCTGCGTTTCACTGGAGGTGGAGTGCCACCTTGTGGGTGTCTTGATGGGACCTGCATTTATTAGAGCACAAGCTACAGATGCCTTGAAATGAAGGCGATCCCCAGACATTATGTAAAGGTGCCAGGCTTCAACAGTAGTCACATCCAAGAAGTGAAAGAACACTCTGATGTGCCACCATTTGTTTCTGCGTGTATGGGGACGCACTGCAACACACTGATCCATGAGACCCACTCCCCCCATATGCAGATTGTACAGCTGAATTTGAGCTGTGCTCCCTGAAGTCTGTTGGTTCTGCGTGCTCCAGTGGCACAGATACCCTGTTGTTACAATGCCTGAATGAGTGGAATGGTGCCAAAGAAATTGTGAAGAAACACCTTGTGATTCTTTTGCTGTATGTTGTCACAGAGACGCACGACTACATCGGCAACTATGCAATTATCAACAAAGGTGAATGCACCTCAGGATCTCCTCAAACCTGTTCACTGGCACTGTTTCATCAAACAGATCTTCAGGAAATAGACGGACAAATATTGGTCCTGTTCCCTCAGCAATCACCTTTCATTCCCCTAAAAAAAAAAAAAACCCACAGCAGGTCGCCCTCAAACTGGTTGTCTTTGGCTTTCCAGACATTTCTGATATTTTTCTATCCCCGAGTTCTGTCTAGTGGTTCACCTCCTTCAGCATCCCTGGATCCACTGTCACTACTGCTAGCATTCACTAATCCTGATCCTTTTTCTAGCAGCTATTCATCATCACTGCCACTGGCATCATCCTCACTTGGCTCAGGTGGTATATGCGCCACTATCCTGCAGGCCTTCCTATCACAAGATGCACTTGAACAAAATATAGAGACACTAATATAATATTACTAATAAAATAATGGATCAGTTATGACCAAGGAGAGTAGAGAGCATATTGATCAATCAACCAACCACTCAACCCTCAGACTACAAGAAGCCTAAATTACGTCCATATTTACGAGCTTGTCCTCCTCATTTTTGTCTCTGCTGGCTCCTTGCAAGATGTACTGATGTAGGTGGAATATGTGCATTTATGAGCCACACGCACACATGTGAACACACAACCTAAACAACACAGAAAACTAGCTCTGTACGTTTGCCAACGATCTAAAACTAAGCCTGGAACCTTTAATGGAAGCAGACAGGAAAACTGCAGCCTGGTTACATGAGAGTCAGTGTCTGCTATGATGAAGCTAATGGACAAGGTGGAGGGAGTACTTAACATATAGCACCATATTTTTGCTGTGGCTGTCTTGGTGGAGTCCTGTTCTGTTTGTGGTGCTGTACTGAGAGCGGTTAATATTTAATCCCCTTTGTGTGAATTTATAAAAGGTGGTTTGCCTGGTGACCACAACTGTATTTACACAATTTTAACAGCCAACCAACCAGAAACAAGTCGCTCCCTTTGGGTTTTTAACTCACCAGTGATAAACCAGCAGGAAAGAAAGACGGATATCAGTGAGTTCCAGGATCTGCAGATCCAGCTCAGCGGGTTGGAGGTGCCGTCTTCACGCTCCTTGGCGCAGGGCAGGCAGGACAGCAACCCCAGAATCAGGCCAAAGACTCCCACCACTATCAGATAGATGGGGATGTAGTGCTGCCGCGGACATTCATCCAGGTATTTTGCCCCTGGTGGACACAAGGATGATGATACAGAGTCAAACAAGAACAGTCACAGTTCCCTGAAAAGACATCTGTCATTAAAGGAAGTAAATATGTTGCTCACCAATTGCAATCTGAGCAATGGGCATGACGGCTATAAACACCTTTGAACATCCTGCGAGAAAAAAACAAAACAAAACACTGAGGCCATTTTCTTATATTGACAGAAATTAAACTAAGACGCCAGCGTTCATGACATTAACATCACTGGGTTTTACCTAATATGGGTGTTGGGGGTTGAGGAGGGTTCTGGATGCGTCCCATAAGGTTAGCGCGCGACATTGTTGCTAATGAGGTCTTACCTGCAGAGGAAGATAAAGAACAGAGCCAGATGTGTAAGACAAAGATTGTTTAGATTCTTTTGAAATAAAACTGAAAGTATGCAAAGTGATCTTTATTAGCCAGAAGAGGAGACAAAAAATTTCAGACAAGCCTTCTGACTTCATTACAATATTATACAATAATTAATATTAATAATACAATCATTTGTTTCTTTGTCAATGGACTCCTGCAAGGCCCTTAAAGATTCTTACCTACATCGCTTATTATGATGTCATCATTTTGCCTATCAAACACCTAGCAACAGGTTAAAATGACACATTTTGTCTGGCACTTTTTTTAAAACTTTTCGCAGTGTGTGGTTAATATAGCAGTTTGCCAACAGCACAAACTGTAGGCTTGAGTACCAAATCTTTTAGGGTACCAACTGTCAGTTGCCAGGGGAACGGTACTGACATGTTGAAAAGGAATAAATTAAACACGATGACGGCGATGCCTTTCCTGACACGTAAACAGCTTCATCAACATCGACTTCAGGTAATCTGGCAGTAACTTCACACCGGCCTCAGTGACATTTATCAGCATGTTGTTTACGGTGAGCAAACACTGCCGGACAGCGAGCGAGGCAGCTAGTGCGGTTTGTAAAAAGCATTAACAAAATCTTTCAATTGTGAAGTTTAGAGGGGTTTTTTTGAAAGACAAAAATCTGAATTTATCATTTCAACACTGCTAGAACTTATAACACGCCAGCATTTCACCCCCTCATTCCACAGACCTGCCAGCAAGTCCTTTTGGTGGCTTAGCCATCAAATTGGATTAATTGTTGCGGCCAAATGCGTCTGGAAACCAACTTTTGTGAGGCTTGCTCTGAAGATTGTATATACCAAGTTTCGTGAAAATCAGATACAGTTTGTGACCTGTAAAAAATTTGTTTCACTTTGTATAAAATCCAATATGACGGCTCAGTCAATTCAGTCAACATTAAAACTTGGCACTTATCAGGCTCGGGAGCTCTGACAGCAATAGCAGGCATACAAATTTCATTGTAAATCCAAACACATGAGCCGTTTTCAGTAAAAACACATTTTTACTTATTATTGCACCCGCTAAAGGTCAAGTGCCACAAAAAGTCTTGTGCTTCCTTCTTGTGTGTGTGTTGGGGGGGGGGGGGTGTCCTCAAAATCACCACACTGTCCGTTTTTGCTTCTGCTAGTTTCTTTATCCATCTTTAGGTGTCTGCTGGGTGAGGTGCTGAGGTGCATTTTCCTAAAATTTATCTGGCAACAATTCTGTCATAATGAGTCAAGATGACTTTTAATTTGGGAAAGATCACGTGCATATCCTCACATCTGCACAGATACACACACGCGCGCACACACAAACGAGAAGAAAAAACAAAGCAGGGTAATGATGTATCTAAAGAATATCAGGTGATAGATATCAACCTGTAGCTGATGGCACATATGGTATTTCAGCTTCCTACCTGTTCCATCTACAAGATCAAGGCACCTGTTAATATTTTTCTGAGGCCCTTATCAAAAATAAAAATTCCTATTGAACCCTATGGATTAAGAATGGGATGCCACTCAAGTTCATATGCCTGTGAAGGCATGAATACTTTCGGCAGTGTAGTGTATGTACCAAGTTTGGTTTTGATAGCTTAAAACGTTGCCGAGATATGAGCTCACTTCCTGTTTGGTGATTTTGATTGGCTCTGAGCACAAGCTCTTTGGAAAATCCAAATTCCATCCAGTACCTTCTGTGAGGCTTGGCCTTAAGATGACCTGAGTCCATTTTGGTGAACATTAGACAAACTTTGTGGCCTGTGAAAACTAATTTAAGGATTTCCATAAAATCCAATATGGTGGAAAATCCAATGTGCAGAGAAAATTACGTCATAGGGTGTGTTGAGCACAGCTAGATCCAAGGATTCCAGAGGTACTTCGATTTCCAAAATCGGCCACCTGGGTCACAAGTTAATGCAAGTCCAACTTTGCCCCAATGGTGGCGCTACAGTTTATCAAGGTAGTGGCACATAACTTGGTAAAAATGATGAGACTGCCCTGAAGAAGTGCGCCAAATTTCACAACATTTGACAAGAAAGTTCTAGGTAAGAAAAGAAAAGGGTGGAATGGGCCTTCCCTGTTTACAGGAGTATTATCACGCAGCCCAACTGAGACCTTTAATCTGCCTATGTTCACCAACCTATACCTGCAGCATGGAAGGAAATAGAAGGCACGACGATAAATGGATACCCATTAACGGCTTTGCTTAATGATCAAAAATTACAAGAACAGCAGATCCCAGAAGATTCTATAACAGGTAGTTTCCTGAAATCCTGGTAGGAATTAATCAAAATGTGCAGATTAGAGGACTCATCTAAAATTATGAGGTGGTGTGCCTATGATTCAGATTTCACACCAAATAGAACTGATAACAGATTTAAGATATGGATTTCAAAGGGACTAAACACCTATTACTCATTCATCCACAAAGGGACATTTCAGAGTTTTGAAACCTTACAGAAGGCCCATGGACTGGGAAAAGATGATTATTTTTTTTTGGTACCTGCAGGTGAGACATTATTTTAATAGAAATCTCAAGGGGGTACTGGATAAAGATGATCTAAGGTTCATGGAGGTATTCCTATCATTAATTAAATCCGGATCAGACAGTAAATTATCTCCAAGCTATACAGTGATCTAAACAAGAGAATACAGAATATCACCACCCAATGTTGATGATTGGATTGAAATTGTCTATCAGATTTATGTAATGGAAAAGATCTCTTTCTCTCTCCAAATTGAAAAAGCTAAATTTTATAGCATCTGGTCCAAGTGGACTGAATATGTAAAACCTATTAGATCGGACTTCATTTGACTGTATCTGTGAATAAGGTGATTCTGACCCCTCCTTTTGTTTTGTGTTTTCTTTATTGCTCTTACGGTTTGTGATGGTGCTCTCCCTAGTTCTGTTCAGTTTTGACTATCTCTGTTATTGTTCACAACTGGAATAGACAGTGGTCTGTAAAAAAAAAAAAAAAACAGCAGAAAGGCAATATGGACAAGATCAGCTGAACTTTCTGCATCCATCTTTATTTGTGATCTGGAATGTCTAAAGCTGTAATTAATGAATGTGATGGAAATCTGTCTTTCCAAATAAAAAATATATATATATAAATAAAGAAGGTTCTGGGGGACTGCCATGGACTCCTGTTGGAGAGGGAAAAGGTTTGATGAACAATAATAAGAAAAAAAAAAATCTAGAACCGCTGTGGGTGCCCGCAGCTTTGCCCCATGAGGACTGTGTGGAGGAGAGCCTGTTGGAGTCAGGCGCGCCGGTGGTTGACCGCAGCAACAAGCTGGAGTCGGACACGGATTTTTCCTCTTGGGGTCGGTGTACAGACCGAGCGGTGCGAACAGCGACAGAGTGGATGACCACAAGAAGACTGCAGTTTACTACAGGTTACTGCATGCGTATCACACCACAAATATAAATTTCTCACCGAAGCACGACCGGGAATCTCCGTTACTCTCCTTCACTTACATTTGGGTTTCGCTTTTCCTCACTTCTAGTATGAAGCAATCCACTCAGTGAGATAAGAATTCCTAAACCAAAACAAGGACATAAGGTCTCCAAAAAAGTGTGGCATCTCTTTCTCTTTTGTGTGTGTGTGTCGCACACATCAGTCTGTACTCCCTGCGGACATGTTGAGGATCGAAACGTATTTACACACAATGAGCATGTAGACACCTGCTGCGCTGTAAACTGGTTGGATGTGTTTTGGAAACGAAACTACTTTAGTGCGTAGAATAGAGCTGATCGCATCTTGTGGTCATCTGCTGTCAGCTGATCGCACCGCTCGCGCTGACCCCACGACGAGGAAAGATCAGTGTCCGACTCCAGCTTGTTGCTGCGGTCAACCACCGGCGAGTCTGCCTCCAACAGTATCTCCTCCACACAGTCCTCATTTATAAAGTGCTCTACAAGCCCGAACATTACAGCCGACAGGTGGACTTTCCCCGTTTCACAACTGCTTAAGACACAGAGCGAAAGTGGACAGCATATCCTTGGTTTCATAACATAAACCCCACGGAGGGGCAGTACAAAAGACTGTCTTTGCTTACGGGTCCTTTAATAGTGGGACAGGTCACACCGAGCGGCACAAAAAGTGGATATGCACTATATGCAATGCATAGGGGTGCCGCACAAGGGGGACGCTAAAGCAATGCGGGAAAATTATTTCTGTAGTCGGCATTTTCTGTATTTAACAGATGTGCATATGATATGGTCAATAACAGACACACGGCACTGATTAGGCGCCCCCCCCCTTTTTGAGAACGCGCTCGATTGCGAGTGTTTTCATTTGAATCGTGCTACCATCTGACGACAGGTAGCTATAGAGAGGAAAAAAAGAAAGCTCTTCGGGGCACAGGAAGAGGGAGAAGCATAAAAATGTTCACATCCACCATGGCAACCGGGCAGAATGTTCATGTCAATCGTGGCAACATTGTACAATGTTCACGATCCAAGTGGCAACATTGTAGAATGTTCAGGTCTAAAGTGGAAACGTGGTGAAATGTTCATTTAAACAGTGACTAAATGGTAGAATGTTCGTGTCCAACATGGCAGAATTTAAAAAAAGCTTTTCAAAGTGGTTTAAAGACAGTCGGTCAGTTCTGTCAGTGTATTAAGAGGAGGCTTTTAAATACTCAGGTTAGCTTAATTTTATAAGTCCATGAATAAGTGAGATCTGCACACATGAACACAGTAAACCTTGAGAGGGTGTGTTTTGTGTGCGCGCGCGGGGGTATGGGGGGGGGGGATGCCTAAAAATGTGTCCGCATACACCTCAGAAAGTATACAGCTGCGCCCCTGGTCACACCAGCTTCAATTCAATTTAATTTTCATGCAGTTCACAATTATGAGCACAGACTGCTGATGATTAAATGCAGTGAATACAGAGCGGATTCAGTGTGTGCGCAGACTTCTCTGAAGTGCGGTGAAGAAGAAGATGAGGCGTGACTGCGTGCTCTACAAAGCCAGTCAGACCAACATAACTGGAACAACAGAGGCAAAGAAACAACCTGTGCGCTGCAACACACAAAACAAAACAAAAGCATGAAAACTTGGGGGCAGCGTGCTTCAATTCAAGTTACCTTTAACATGAGTTGGGCGGATTTACAGAGCGCCCATGTGAACTAATACACTCGCTTTCAAACCCAGGTTTCCGCCAGAGCTTACTAATGTGCGCACACCACAACGTGAAGCGGCAGCCTCGCCTTTATTTTCGAGTTTGCAAAAGGCAGGCGTCTCCGCCTCCATAACACACCGACCTGATCTCTGCCGGGTTTACCTCCAATTAACAAAGAAACAAACAAACAAATCCCCATTTCCCTGTAAAATCTCCGCCGCTTACCTTCGCTTCACTCAGCTGACTTACTTCCAGCTGCTCGCTGCTTCTCTGACAGTCTCCGCCTCTCGGGAGCGCGCGGTCAGCTGATTGTAAAGAGGCGCGTGGTGATATGAATTGTTGCGCTCCCCGGCCCCGTTGATGAAAAGCGTCACAATGACTTTGCAGTGGGTTCAGTGGTGTGTCTGCAGAAATTAGAAATTGGCACATCACTCATGTGGGCCACATGAGTGATGTGCCAATTTCTACTTCTACTTTTCTACTGGAAGCAGTATTGTGCTACTCTACTACATCTATTTTAGTAAGTTTGCAATAGATTTTTCAGCCTTAGACTATATTCTAAAAGTATAAATCTGCCAATAAATGTGTATGATTACTGTAGATTATTTTATTCATAATTATAACCCCAAAACGAGTCTTTAATATCCTGCACTTTGAGTACTTTTACTTTGCATACTTTCTTAATTAGGATTTTGAATGTAAAAAAAAACATTGCAGTATTTCTACATTTGAAGGATCTAAATACTTAATACAATTTTAGACTCCTTTGTACTTTCGATGCCATCTGCCTGAAAAATGTTCTAAAAGTTCTCCTTTAGGACATATTCAGAGACATATTTCAAATTTCCAGGTTAATATGTTAAACAGGTGTCAAATATTTCAGGAAAAAGAAAGAAAGTAGGCAAAAGCAGTCATAGGGACATAAATAAATAAAACTGTAAATAAAACTCAGCTGTCAGAATATAATTATGTTATATTTCCACCGTGGTCATGGTAGTTTAAGATCCTTCACTTTCAACAGGCGTCCACACTCCTGATAAACAAATGCTGCCAAATGAGAGCAGATAACAGCAGAATGAGCTGTCCGCTTTTATCAAAGCTTTATTGTTTGCATTCAAACAGCAGAGCGGAGCTCTGCACATATGAGCAGTACTCTATACAGGTGTTTTTGTGAGCATTGTAATCTGTAACAATGCTAGAAGACGAGCCCGTCTCCTTTGATCTGCGTGGGAGTGCTCAACTTTGCTCCAGTCCAAATTCTGTCGTGTTAGTTTAACCAGTGAGTCTGATGACAGACGCAGTGACTTCTGTTTAGAATGACTCACCCTGACGGCTCCCAGTTAGGTCACCGGTAGTTTTATGGCATGCAGTCAGGCTGTGTACAAATGGAGAAAGAAGAATGTTTAATATTTTTAACTTAATTGTTAATGTTTATCCTTTAAAAGCGGTGATAACATATTTAAAATGAGTGAAGGTTGTTTTTTGGTTCTCTGCCTGCAACAGTCTGTAATCTGAACCTCTCAGTCTGAGCATAAGAGAGAAAAATAGCCTTTAAACTAGACTTGTTGAATTATGACATGTATTTCATTCTGCTGATTCCAAGTTGCTACTATAACATTTTTATTTTATTTATTTGTGGCGTTCTTCCCTTCTGACTTGTATCACAGGGCTAAAATTATACTGCTCAAAACAAATTAAAGGAACACTTTGAAAACACATCAGATCTTAGGGGGGGAGGGGAAATCATGTTCATATCTGTACTGATGTGGACTGAGTAATATGTTAGGAATGAAAGGATGCCACATTTGTGCGATGGAAATGAAAATGATCAACCTACAGAGGGCTGAATTCAAAGATACCTGAAAATCAAAGTGATAAATGATGCAGCAGGCTAACCGATGTTGCTGAAATTTCCTTGCAGTAATTCAAAATGGTACTCGGTAGTTCGTATGGCCCCCACATGCTTGTATGCATGCCTGACAACATTGGAGCATGCTCCTAATGAGACAACAGATGGTGTCCTGGGGGATCTCCTCCTAGATCTGGTCCAGGGCATCACTGAGCTCCTCTGTAGGGTCCAGGTATCATTTCATGCTACCAGCAGTGACACTGACTCAAGCCAAATGCAAAACTACTGAAAAAACAGTCAGAAAATATGAGGAGGAAAAAAATGTGAGTGGCCTCCACCTGTAGAACCGTTCCTGTTTTAGGGGTTGTCTCATTGTTGCCCCATTAGTGCACCTGTTGTTAATTTCATCAACATCAAATCAGCTGAAAGTGATTAACATCCCCCTCTGCTACTGAACTGATCAGATCACATCATTTAACTGACTTGATGCTGTACTCTGATTAAAAAGTGTTCCTTTAATTTTTTTTTTTTTTTGAGCAGTTCAGTTTAATTCAGTACTGTAGAATCAGTGGCCTCATTGAGCTTCTTCTGAAGGGTGTCAGGGCTCTCCCTCCGGGATAGGGTGAGTAGCTCTGTCATCCAGGAGTTATGTGAGAATACCCTTATGCTCCTCTATTTACAAGAAATGAGCCAGTGAAGCTGGTTTGGGCAGATCCAACTGTGAGGAGGCCCCAGGGCAAAGACGGGACATGCTGCAGAGATTATGTCTCTCAGCTGGTTTTCAGTCCCGTTAAAAAAAAAAAAAGTGTCACAGGTTCAGTGATTTAAACTAAACGGGTCTGGTAAGTGATAACAAAATAAAACATGCTTACACAATTTTTATAGTTTAATCACAGGAGAATGCAAATGTGATTCTGTGCGTTCACATTCAGATGTTACTGGAAACACAAACGATAGCAGATGCAAATATAAAAATGTTTAATGAATAAAACAACAGGCTAGATAATAAAACAATAAAAAGAAAGAATGGCAACACATAATAAATATTGTAAAATAACACATAAAAACTGATTTTGGCAGCAGTTCCACTTTAGTGTTTGAACTGCTGAAGTCGGGGAAACTGTTTGTGAGCTTGCATACCTGACCAGCAGATCACCACAGCACATCTTTGAACATTAGTAATCTAAACTCCTAAACTGCAGACACTGTGTGGCTTTGTTTGGTTTATATATACTTGTGGGGACTTGTGTCTGAATACAAACAGACTCATGGGTACTTGTGCCATGGTGGGGACCTATGGGTACAAAAACTTATAAATTATACAAGAGTTTGAGCCTGGTTTGCTTTACGTTTTCTTGAAAACGGACCCAAACCCCAGTAGATTCTGGTTATACAGTACCATCTCCAACATAAGAAATGGCCCTTTAGCAGTGTTTTTAACATGTCCACTATATAATTGTCAGTGTTTGTGTTTTGGTTTTTACGTCACAAATCTGATTAGCATATACCCACACACTTGATACCCACATGCCTATGTGAACTTGTAAGAGTTCGACCGGGTCACTATACTCTGTATTTGAAAGCATTTAGGTAAGCTTCTATAGTAATAATATGCAGTTGTTAATTCACAACATCGCGTCCGCATTGCATCTCATCTCATCGCATC
>JAVDPK010000495.1:26775-93608 GCA_034780415.1 Cichlasoma orientale | reverse complement strand
AAATTGGTTTGATGTTCCGAAACACTTAAGTGTGACAAACATGCAAAAAAAACAGGAAATGAGGAAGGGGGCAAACAGTTTTTCACACCACTCTATATATATACAAACATCAAAACTCTGGAAACATAAAATAAAACAAAATAAATTCGTTGGATATATATATATATTGGCAGTTTTGGTTCTTTTGGCAGTTTTGTTTCTCCATATATGTTTCAGTATCTACAAATATAAGAGTGCTCAAAGCCTTTTTGACTTTTTTTCTCCAGCTGGCCTACAAACAAATCACCTTTAACACACCTGAGTCTGATACGAGAGTGAGAGAAGAGACGAAGCAGGAAGCGTCCGGTGGCGCCCGGCAGGAAGGTGGTGGGCAGCACAACATAACGTCCCGGAGCCATAGTTCCCCTCAGGGTCACACTGCGGGAGTCCATGTAGACGGAGCTCGCTGCCTGCTCCACCACACACTGCACCCGGCTGCAGCGGTTCACCTCTACCTGGGGATGATGAGGAAGCAGGGAAATAATCTTTTTTTAATTTTTAACTCAAAAAATGTGGGGCTGCACAGTGACTTGCTTACCTTCAACACCTCAAAGCCAATGGGCAGGTTTTCTCCTCTTCCATTTTTCCTCCACATCCTCCTGTCCTCCTGCTGCAGACAGATCAGCACCTCCTGCTCTCTGCCTCGCACCTCAAACATAAACTAATAAGAAAGAAAAGTAATTTTCACATTTTTGTGCTGATTCAAAGTCTAGTCCCAACTTTGGGTTTACCTGTGGATTGTGCAGGAAAGTGTCCCTGTGATTGATGCATCCACCACATCGACTCCTCTTATCCATCTCCGCCTCCCAGACTCCATTCAGCTCATCATTTTCCACTATCACTTTGTTCATAGCACGCTCACTCCTTCCTTTTTTCTGTCCTTCCTGTTGACTCTCACCGAGTCGTTCCTCCTTTCGGTTTCCGCGCTGCTTGGTTCCTCCGTGCTTGATGCTGTGCTTACCCAGGGTCAGTGTATGGTTACTCTGAAGCACAGCGGGCGGAGGTGCTCCAGGGGTGCTGGGAGCTGGAGCCCACTCTCCGTAGCAGCTGACTTCTCTCCAGTGAGAACTCGGCCAGAGCAGAGTCCTCTCCGCCAGTCTGCACACCACCACATCTGTGAAGTGGTGACAGAAGTCCTCGAAATCCATCCTGAAAAAAAAAGACAAAGCACAACTGTAAATGTGAAGCAGAAACTCGTTCCCCAGTGTTGTTTTTTTTTGTGCTTAAAATGATAAAATCAGAAGTACCAAAACTCCCCCACATCACGAACAATGAGCCCCATCTTCTCCCTCTCTGTGCGGCTCAGCTGTTGCCACTGCTCTGACCTGCAGGGGGTGTGCAAGGACAAAAAGCAGAGCACTTGGAAAGGACACAAAAATACAAGCAGTGTTTCAGCTTCTGGAAACCTTTATGGGTCCATTTCTCAGACTTCCTTAATGCAAACAGCAGTTTGCCCCCCCCCCCCCCCCAGTAAAACAATTTCCAGTCTACTGTAAAATGTCAGAAACTCTCCAGAATACCTGCAGCAGCGTTATAAAGTGCTGCAAACCACAGCAACACTGTTAAAGCCAGCAAAGATTTTTCTCCCAGAGCTCCTACAAAATGCTCTCAGCAGTCAGACATGTGGCGGGAGCCAGTACAAAGGGTTCAAAGTCCCCTCACCTCTGACTCCAGGCACCAGTCCAATCTGTGGTCCCCCACGGGTTCCTCATGCGGACCATAAAGAGTCTGGATGACCCGCCTGTCTTCAGCAGCTTCTCCCCCAACCTCACCTTCTTCACTGCCGTGATCCCGTAGGCGTGTCCTCGCACGAGCCCGCACTCCAACACTGACTCCACCGTCTCTCCGTCTGCTGGCTGAGAAATGCGAGACACTGAAGTCATTTCAAATCTACTCTTCACCGGTTTCTAAAATCTCAAAGACAGAAGCCCTACCCGTATGGAGCAGGTGATGAGGGATCTGCGTTCATGGACCTTAGCTAATGTCTGGAAGAGCACCCTCCTCTGATTACTGTGCAGTCTGAGGGCCTCGCGATCCAGACTGAGAGGCTCTGAAACTCCACCAGTGAAGTCAATCAGGGCCTCTGCAGTGTTTCCTCCCTCCAAGGCCTCGTAGCAGCCATTGAGTCTAAAAGGCAAGAGAGGGAACGACTGATTGAATAACCGATTCAGGATCTTTACACATAGATGTGTCCCGCTTCCCCATATTAGTACTGCCATAAGCAGTGGTTGTTGTAGTGAACACCTAGGCTCAGCAGGCAGCACAAAATTAAGGAAGGAATTCCCATCAAATATCATCCAGCATTCTCTGCTCTGACTCACTTGGCGTAGGCCTTTTCCAGCAGGGCGCTCCAAAACTCTCGAGGTGTGGCCGAGCGACAGAAAAGCAGCGCTCCATCCCCACTGACGGGCAGACGGTCATCTACAACAACATCCATCCAGCAACCGAAGCGCCAGAACCTGAAATGGAAGATTCCCGCGTACAAGTTGGGATGCTTTGGATTCCACTCCTGATCCAAATGATCAGGGATTACCTGGAGGGGGGGAGGAGGAGGAGAGGTGGATGAGGAAGGATGGACGAAAAAGACAAAACAGAATACAGAGTGGGGAAGGGAGAGAGAGAGGTAATAAGAATTAAGGAGAAAAAAGAAAGATGATTGTGATGAATGTGAGAAGACAGACGCAACCTTCTTCCACAGCGATGGCTCTGATGCCAGGCAGGAAATGGCTGCCACCATCCAGCAGTTACCCAAACTTCCTTGGTGCAAGTCACGAGTGCTGATGCCATCGACAAACAGGCGGGGATCCTTGCATATCTCCTGCAGAGGAGGAGAGATCAAGTTTATGAGAGCAAGATAAACATATCTGGAACATAGTGCCAGCACAGAAAGCCGTAAACTGTGTTGTTTTATCAACAGACTGCATATAAAAGATGGACGTAACCATCATGGCATCACCTACCGGATTGCGGACTCACATTTCAAAACCTTGATTTTAGCCTCGTACCCATTGCTGTCTTGTTTTTTTAGAGTAAGAACTGACCCTATTTACATGAGAGCACGGGAATATCAGCTAATGCTAACAAGCTCCGTTAGCGAGGTGCATCACACAGACCGAGATACCTGCTAACACAAAATGCATTTCATTCAAAAAGCCTAACAAACTGTCTAAAGATGCACTTAAAGAACTATAAAAGAAAAAAATAAAATTTAGATACGTGAGTTATGAAAATAGCCTTCTGTACAGCTGAGATGAAGAGGAAACTAAAACCATTAGCATGGGGGTCTCTGGAGGTAGACTTTCGAAGCCAGCCTTAAATGAGGAGCTTGGTTTTTCCAACTTAACAACAGCAGCTTGTTTGCTTATTTGTACATCACACACTAAAGGAGCTCACACATGCATTTTTGGAGGGAAATACAGGCTGCCTTAAAAACTTAACATACTTTCATAGTCCAACAACAGCCATTCATCACCCGAATGATCTCAAATTTTAACAAAAATGTGTAAAAACTAACCAAGTTTAATTTTAATGCCCCCCCCCCCCCCAGGTTGAATAATGGAGTTCACTAGAAATGAAAAAGGCATTTTGTGTGTTGGAATATGCTCAAACGCAGTCAAACAAGAGTGTGCAGTTCTTCTTATGCTGTGCTGCTTAAGTGGAGCAAACGCTGTCATTAATGACTGCAGCACTTAGTATCATCACCGTGTTTTATGAGGCCTGCGAGCTGATTCAGTCAGAGTGTCGGCACTGCTGAGGAGACAGATCCCGTGTGTGTGTGTTGACCTGCTGATCTCACTTTGAACCGGGTCAGGTTACTGTAGAAGTGCTGCTGCACACACACACGCACACACACACACACACGCTCTGGGTGGCCGTAACCTCTTCAGCCGTAACACTAGACAAGAAAAAAACCCTTCTCTATGGTGTTATCGTGTTCATAGCAAACACAGATGAGACCACAGAGATTATGAGGCTGGATAGTTTTAATAGCACATGGGAAGTTAGGCTGTGGTCTGCGTGTGCGTTTGTGAGGTGACAGGTGTCACCCTATCATCTGTGTTGATACATGCTTAAAATACCCGAGTAGAGCACTGGGAACGCAGTAACCCCTGCTCTTCAGCCCTGGATCAGCAAATTAATCGACAGCAGGGTTTCACATTAGGAGCACTCAAGGCCTGGCACATATACTCGAACTACTGACCCTGAGGGGAAATACCCAGGGATTTCTGATCCTCTCGCATGTTTCACTGTTTGGATTAAATGGACTTCCCTCAGCAGAGCGGGGAGCAGTGCCCTGAAGATTAAAGCACAGTAGATATTCCTGGAATAAAACTCCGTAATCATAAAGTTTTTGGACTTTTTGTCTCATATTTATCTGCACTAAACACCAATCACTTTGACCTTTATCCACCCTTAAATTTCCCTGCTTTAATTTAAGTATATTGCACCACCCTTATGTTGCTGTAGCTGCAATAAAAACCTATTCTTAGACAGCTGTACCATCACAACAGTGCGCTAAAAACACTTGGACTATTTACACCAGCTGGTACTTTTTCTACACTCCACTGTACAAACACACAATCCCACCAATATAGCGGTTTGTCATCGACGTGCTCCCCGAGGGCTAAGGTTTCACTGCCTGACATGACGCCTGCCCTATAATAGAAAGTGCTTTAATTAACCCAATCTGTTGAAATGTAACATGTGGAGGCAGCAACTCAGTTTAGATGGGGGAGGGGAGGAGATGTATTTATAAAATAACTTTCTGCAGTTGTTCAAACGAACCAACAAACACCCTGTCCTATTTCAAACTCACCATCGGCCTCTTCCAGGTCAGACCCGGCGGAGGCCGTCTCTTGTAAAAGAGGGACTGCTCTGTGGCGGGGAATAAAGGGTCCTTGAAGAGCGCTCCTCGACGGAGGCAGGCCCGCCTAAGCTTGTGAAAACTCTGGCCCTGGAAGTCATACACTCTTTCCGGCATCCTGGTTGGGCCTCAGAGGCCTTAAAGTAAGGTGGAAAAAGCAGAGGAGAAAGGGGGCAGATGAGTGACTCATATGGAAAAGGCAAACCACTTGGATGGGTCAGAGGACATGCTGTGAGAAACTGGAGCTACGCTCTGCCGAAGCAGCACAGGGTTGCGCTCACAGCATGTTCACTGGACTCAATTTCATATCAACACATGATTGTAAATAACTGCTGACTACATGGCAGTTCAGCCAGAATACAGCTTTTTATTGTTGTGGCTTCAAACACAGACCCAAGATGTGCTGTAGGAGAATTCAGCACACACAAAACCACCTAAACGAGTGCGACGGGAAACACAAGAGCAGCATCTTTCACAGTCCATAGTTCATAGAGGGAGCTGGGGGGGCCGTCCTGCACGGTCAGTGTGTGTTTCGGGGGCACAGGGTATAGACAGCACTAAGGTAACAGCACTGTTTTAGTCATCAGTGATATGAACTCAGGCAGGAGTCAGCAGCACGTGTGTGTGTGTGTGTGTGTGTGCGTGCGTGCGCGCGTGTGTGTGTGTGTGTGTGTGTGTGTGTGTGTGTTTGGTAACATGGTGGGGTCAAATCAGAGACTTGCTGCACAGATGAAACTTTACAGGCGCTTATGCCTGCAGATCCTGCACAGGTCAGTCTCATCAGTTATCAGTGAAGTTTTGTTTTTTTGCAGGCAGTCAGAATTGGGGGGAATCATGTATAATCAAGCTGCAGGAATCAATGAACATCTTTTGTTCAATGCTCACGGATTGGTTGGTAGGATTACGGCTTGGCCCTTGCAGTAGATTCAATTTTATTTCAGTGCACTCAGTAACGTTTCTAACAATTAATCTGCAGGTGCTGCATTTTAATTTGTTATTTTGCATCACCCTGACTCTTCAAATTGATGGTTTTTATTCTGGATGCTGTTGGACGAGCCTATTTCAAGTCTGTTTTTGCTATACTGAAAACCAGATTTGAATTTTACCATAACACACTAAAGCTCTGTCTGTGTGTTTGTTTCTTTGGCTGTGAACTCCCCCTGTACCGCCAGGAGCTGAGCAACCAAACCTGGCACATAGGTACAGCTTAGGATCTTGAATGTTTTTATCTATTTCAGACATTATGACATTATTAGGTTGCCTAGCAACCACCTAGCAACAGGCTAAAATGACCCATTTTTAGCCTTCAAGCACACCTCATAAAAGCATCTTGCTATTTTAATCTTATTTATTTCCACAAAAGCTGAAGTACATGTTATTTTAGGAAACCATCACACTTCTTGGCAACCACCTAGCAACAAGCCAAAATTACCTATTTTTAGCATAAAAACAACATCTACCGCCTCTATTTTTTAAATTTCTTGATGTGATTAAATATGTCAGTTTGCCAAAAGTACTGAAGTGGCCCAACAGTGCTGCAGCAGGCTAGTGAAATAAATGCATTAATATATACATGCAGCAAAGAATACAGGGTCCAAAGCCAGGCAGGAAGTAAATGCAGGAAGTGCACTGTACTATTTAGCAAATATTTAGACAAAAAAAAGGTTAAAAAAAAAAAAGCTGATGATCAGATTCAACAGTTTTTAGGGATTTTTTTATGTTAAAGTTAATTGATGACTGTATTTAACTTTTTACTTTATAATGTCATGGCACTACACATATATATTTAGGCCCGAGCCTCCCGAAGGGTTCGGCGAGGAGCCTATTGGAATCGTAAGGAGTGTGAGGGGGTGCGGTGCAAAAATGGGTGGGGTGGCATGGGACGCGGTCGCAAGTGTCCCCGGACCTCATGGGGACGTGCGCCAGGTCAAGACGTTTCCGAAAAGGTATATATGAGGGTGACTGGAATGGCGCATAATTGGAATCGTAAGCGTTATTCATTATTCTTTCTCTTTATTCTTTTTCTTCTTCTTTTTATTTTTTTTCCTGCCAGTTTGATTGCAAATTTGACCCCCTGAACATATACGAAAACTCACCAATTTCGCTACAGAGGTCAGGTCTGGTGAAAAACTTTGTTTTTTAAAGTCGCCAAGAACAAATTCTTAGAGGGGGCTCCACGGCGCCCCCAAGAAAATTCCATTTTTTGGCCTCCTATGGGAGAGGCCAAGATCAACTTTGACCTAGAACCACAAAATTTGCGTCACACAGAGTTCTTGTTTACCTTCAAGTCAAACTAGAAGTTTATCCACTTGCTGTCCTCAGATGGACCTTTGTGCTGAGCCCCGGCTGTAAATTCAGGATTGTTTCCCTCGTTAGTTATTTAGTCATCCTCCTTTTTTTTTTTTTTTTGGAGATGTCCATTCTTGCTCTAACACCAAAAAACAGTCAGCATGGGTCCACTTTTTCCTCTTCTTTATTCCAGACTCAGCTGGTAAACGCTCTTTCTCGTCCTGTCCTCTGAATCTGTCAGGAGCGCTCGCTACATCTCCACCAGGTAATTAACTCAGTGTCATATTTGTGCCACTGGACCTGGATGAAAAAAAAATGAATGTGAAACACAACTCCTCACACCATGACTGTGTATCTGAGTGTGTGTGCAGTTTTTAGAGCTGGTGCGCCTGTGCGTGTGCGCGCGCGCGTGTGTGTGTGTGTGTGTGTGTGTGTGTGTGTGTGTGTGTGTGTGTGTGTGTGTGTGTGTGTAACTTTAGCTCCCTCTACTCAGACAATAGACAGCTGCCACACCAGACGACACAACACGATTAGAGCCTTGGAAATCCTCACACAGTTACTGTAGTGACTCGATAAGACAAACACTCCTCTGACATCCTCTGGAGAACATCAATAAATGTGTTTCTAGGGTTGTGTATTTGTATATACGTGCATATCACTTACTGCTGCTTCGGCTCTTCTGTTTGGTGACTGTGCATATTCTGTCCTCTTCGCTTCCCCCTTCTCTTCGCGTCTCATCTCTTCTCCTTTCTCTTCTCATTTTAACATGGCCTTTGACTCCCTCACTTCTCTTTTTCTGTCTTATCGGTGCGTTTCTTCTTCTCTTCCCTTCTCCTCTCTATCTTCTCCCTCACAGACGGCTGGAGTATCTGTTGATCTGTTGCTGTCGAGTGTGCTCCTCCTGACACCTGAGAAACCAAGAGGCTAGTGCTCCTATTTTAACTGCTTCACTGCTGAACACTGAGCCAGTAATCCCCTGTTCATATATGTTCAGCCTGCAGCAACAACAGCAGCTTTTTAGGAACCGCCTTAAGGAGCAAAGGCCAAAACTGAAAAGCTGTTGATATACAAAAAAAAAATGTAGATGTGTATCTAGACCTCACGGTGTGAGTTTTGTGGATGTATCCATTTGTGAAACTCTGTATTTTTAGAAATAAGGTCAGTAATGAGATAGATGAATATCCATCTGACCTGGCAGCATGCTGAAACTTAAAATAATGTTTCTATGAAGTGTCAGTGTTTGTATATAAATGCCCATCAAAGTGTTTAATGGTTTTTCTTTAAGGAGTTTGATTCAGTTGTTTTCATCCCTTTGTCCTTCATACAGTACAAGACTTATATAAAACCACTGATTCACTTTCACATATTTCACAGTTTGGAAGCTTTGTTATTCATGTGAGCTATATGGTTATTTAAACCACTAATAAACTAAGTCTAATATGTTTATAAAAAAAATTTTTATGTTAGTGCATGGGTGTGCATTATACTGTAAGCATTTCTGCTGCATATACTGTACACAGACTTTATTAGGCACACCTTGCTAGTACAGGGTTGGACCCTCTTTTGCCTTCAGAACTGCCAGTTTCCTGTTTTTAAGAGTGGAACCCAGTGTAGTCGTCTGCTGCTGCTGCTGCAGCCGATCTGCTTCAAGGCTGGAGGTGTTGTGCATTCAGAGTTGCTCTTCTGCATACCTTGGTTGTAACGAGCAGTTATTTGAGTGACTGTTGCCTTCCTGTCAGCTTGAAGCAGTGTGGCCATTCTCCTCTGACCTCTGGTATCAACAAAGCATTTTCTCCCAGAGAACTGCCGCTCACTGGAAACCAGCCTGTCTGTTACCAACAACCATGGCCCATTTAAAGTCACTTAAATCATCTTTCCTCCTCATTCTGATGCTCAGTTTGAACTTCAGCAGGTAATCTTGGCCATGCCTGCATGTCTAAATACATTGAGTTGCTGTCAAGTGATTGGCTGATTAGAACCACTAGTTGAACAGGTGTGCCTAATAAAACTACATATTAATAGTATTAATCCTTTGGAGCAACTGGAATCAAAATTGTATCAAAAAAAGTGTTATTAAGTTAGTAAAGTCAGAATAAGAAAACATGATGAGTGATGGAGCTTCAGAGTGAGAGTTGGTATCTTCAGAGAGTGATACAAAACTAAACTCTGGACACACAGCGCGCTTTATCGTGTGTGGAGCGACAATCTGGCCTGACATCGAAACATCAGGCATCGACTAGTTGGGTCTGTTACGATGCAGTACGCACGCGCAGTTGAACAGTCCCGTCAAATATGCCGATGTGGCTGCTGTACCTTTAAAGTTGCAGTCGTCTTACTTTTCCCGCAGGGTTTAAAGCTCAGCGTCGCGATGAAACTTGCCGGTGTCACTTTATTTTGGCTCTGCAGTTTGGTTTCGGCGGAAGACAGCGAGAGGCTGCCGAATAAATGCGAAGGTGAGACCAGAAACAGATAGGAGCCTGTGTTACAACTGACCTGCCCACAATTATAAAACTTGTTTTTAACCTTTGCTTTTTCTTGTCCGGTCAGCGTGTAAGTTTCTAACAGTTGAGCTGCAGGAAGCTCTGGAGAAAACTGCTCGCTCCAGAGAAGTCCTGGAGGTCGGAGAAGTGCTGGACACCGGCAAGAGAAGAAAAAAGATCATATACAACACCTCGTAGGTGTCTCTGAATGAGAAGCCATATACAGGGATTTAATTTCATTTGTTTTATTTTATTTATATAGCACCAAATCACAACGAACAGTCGCCTCAAGGTACTTTATATTGTAAGATAAAGACTATATAATAATACATAGAAAATCCCCCTATGAGCAAACACTTGGTGACCGTGGGAAGGAGAAACTCCCTTTTAACAGGAAGAAACCTCCGGCTGAACCAGGCTCAGGGAGGGGCAGCCATCTGCCACGACCGGTTGGGGCTGAGGGGAGAGAGACAGGACAAAAGATACACTGTAGAAGAGAGCCAGAGATTACTAATAACTCATGATTAAATGCAGAGTGGGGTATAAACAGAGCAAAAAGAGATGAATCAAAAAGCATCATGGGAACCCCTCCCCCCACAGCAGCCTAGGTTTATAGCAGCATAACTAAGGGATGGTTCAGGGTCACCTGATCCAGCCCTAACTATAAGCTTTATCAAAAGGGAAAGTTTTAAATCTAATCTTAAAAATAGAGAGGGTGTCTGTCTCCTGAATCCAAACTGGGAGCTGGTTCCACAGAAGAGGGGCCTGAAGGTGAAGGCTCTGCCTCCCATTCTATTTTTAAATACCCTAGGAACCACAACTAAGTCAGCAGTCTGAGAGCAAAGTGCTTTATAGGGGTGACATGTTCTATGAGATCATTAAGATAAAATGAGGCCTTGAAGGCTTTTCTGATTGTAATGAATTACAGTGTCCAGTCTAGAAGTAATAAATGCATGAAGTTGTTTTTCAGCATCACTCTGAGACAGGATGTTTCTAATTTTAGAGATTCTGTGCAAATGCAAGAAAGCAGTCTTACAGATTTGTTTAATGTGTGCATTGAAGGACATATTCTGGTCAAAACATTTTCATGGCATGTGTGAACTAAGTTGTAGGCTACAGCTGTTACTGCGCGTGTGTTTGTGAGGCCAACGTTTAAACCTGTGTGTTTGGATTCAGGGAAACTCGGCTGACTGAGGCTCTGGACAACATATGCAATCGCATCCTGCAGTATCATGTTCATGCGGAGAGGCCCGGCAGCCTAAGATACGCCAAGGTAATCTGTCAGCTCTTAAAGGTTACACTGGTGTAAATGTGTTATTCTCTGGGTTAAAAGGCTGAAACGTTTCTCATGCGGCCCTCGTGTCGGTCAGTTTGTGTCAGACTGACATTTAGCTGGTTTGTGTGACTGCAGGGCTCCAGTCAGACCATGACGACGCTGAAGAATCTGGTGGGCAAAGGGGTTAAAGTGGACCTGGGCCTGCCGTATGAGCTGTGGGATGAACCTTCTGTGGAGGTGACAGACTTGAAAAAACAGGTAGGATGATGTGTGTGTGTGTGCGCGTGTGTGTGTGTTTTGATGTAAATGCACATGCTTTAAAGTTTACTACACTCTATATACATGATTTATTTCAAGGCATTTCAGTGTATCGAGCTGAGCATTATGCAGATGCTTCTATGGAAACCAAAATTACACATTGTTATGTGTGACCCTGTATATGATTATTAAAAGGACTGTTTTGTTTGTCTGAAGTGGGGTTCTGTGATATATCAATAGTCAGATGTTGCCTGTAGTGATGGTGGTGGTTTCGAGACAGGCTGGAATCTCACTGAAGCTATTATTCCTCCCTTTGACTGGACTCGACCACTCCTTTGTTATGCAAAGTAAAATTACAGTTTTGATCAATGAAGTGTGGTGACACAACACTCTGATGACACTTCAAGTGTTAGAAAAGTGTTAAATTACATGGATTGATCTTTTAGCTCATCTAACTGCTCTTCAAACTGGAGCCCTGCAGAACATCATCTCTTGTAGGCAGTAAACTGTGTGTGTGTGTGTGTGTGTGTGTGTGTGTGTGTGTGTGTGTGTGTGTGTGTGTTTCCAGTGTGAGAAGATGCTGGAGCAGTATGAGGAGGTGGTGGAGGACTGGTACTTCCATCATCAGGACCAGAGGCTGGAGAACTTCCTCTGTGAGAACCACGTCCTCAAGACATCAGAGCAAGGTAGGAGACACACGACGCCAAGACAAGCTGCCAGTTGTCTGATGATATTTATAATGTTTTAAAGTCATGCTGGCATAAGAGTCTAAATGTGGTGCCAAAACAATTCACGTTCATTTACCACAAAGTAATACGAGCAATAATGACAATTTCTCCATTTTCCATTACTGTAAATTGAATTGAGCACAGCCTTGGTTCAGACAGGCCTTAAAGTCAAACTAAAGTGTGTATGTGTGGGTCAAAGAGAGGACTTGAGTTGCTGAGACAAACTGTATCATTAAGAGCAGTGTGAGTACGGCAGCAGTCATCCATTCATTTGCGCTGCACCTGCAAGCGGCTTTGCAAACTACCTCCAACCGAACTCTTCTTTCATGCTGCATATTATTTATTAATTACCTGTTATCACTGATGTCTACTCTTTTCTGTAAGGGAGTGTTGCTGCTGCTCTTTCTGCCTTATGGCCAAATACTATTGTGTTTGTGTCCGTTTGTCTCGGTATTTGGCTACACAGAGTACGGGATTATGGGTGTGCAGCTTACTCAGACGTGCTAGTGTGCACTAATTTAAAACAGTGCTGTTTTAAGAGAGTCACTGAAATGTGAGCTGAAACCACACAGCCCTTCAAAGCTCCTCTTAATGTTTTATTTTCTCTCCCTCAGAGTGTCTAAAGGAGGTGTGGAAAGGAGACATGGGGAACAAAGGGGGGGCTGAGGAGGTGACGAGCGCAGAAGAGGAGGGAGTGAAGCAGGAGGAGGAGGATGTAAAGATGCATGATGCTGGGGAGCTTTGAAGAAAACATTTTTTTTTCAAAGGGAAATGCAGAAGACAACACTTCACCTCACTTACAGATGTCAGCATCAAACTGCAAACCGGTGGACAGAAGCTGAAATTCAGTGAGAGGGTTTCAAATACTCAGTAAACATTACATTGAGATATTTTAGCTTTAGGATGAATGTGCGCAACACGACATTTTATACGATTTAACGCTAAACGGCTCCTGTTGCTTTTGTATGTGGCCTTTATAAACTGTTACAGCACTCCGTGCAAAGTTTAAAGTCTTTAATATTTGAGACCTTTCCAGTGTTAGTTGTGACCTCTCCTTGTGCCACAGTTTTGGTACATATCAGTATTTTTTTTACCCCTAACTGCAGACTTAAAGTGCAGTATGTACAGTGTTTATCATGTTTAATAAAATACTTTTTTTACGATGCTGTTTCCTTTTATCAGTTTTTCTACATAAAATTGCTCATGTAACACAAGTGTTAGTGTGATGCTGGTGGCCACTGATTATTCCACGTTGTCTCTGTATATTCTGACTAGATTAGTAACTGTTAACTGTGACATTTATCAAACCCAACCTCTCTTCCTGTCTTTCTCTGAATTGGCCTCACTGGAGGCAAATGCACGCTGTGGGCAGGCAAACAGGCCGAACTCTCACTTTGGAGATCCGGTTGGAGTTAAAACTGCAAATAAACACGAGGAGGTCAAGATGTTTGCGATACAATGTCACGAGGACAGCGTTGAGGTTGTAATTAAAGCTTTTGCTTCCACACTGGCCGTCCTGCAGAGGGTGAATGACTGAGGCTTGGACCTGTGAGTGCTGTGCAGGGTCACTGTGGCTGCGAGTGAGACTGCATCATCAGAGCTCCACTGACTGAGTGTGGAAACACAGGGCTGGTTGGTGAGACGCTAACAAGTTAATACAAAGCAGTGCGATTGTCCCACTTAAGTTTTTAGGGGCTCAACAAAACTTTTAGAAGGCTTGAGCACAGCTGCTTAATGCTGCCACCTAGTGGTGGCTTTTGATAGTGCTTTGTGATAGTGCTGCGCTTTTTGGCAGCCTGTTGCTCCTGTATCACCTGATGACGTGATTCATTCCTGTCCAGTGTGACTATAAAAGGTGCATTTACACAAACATAATGATCTTTACAGCTTTTAATGTGTTGCCGATTTATTACATACAGAAATGCGTAGAAAGGAGGCCATAAACCCCAATTCCAAAAAATTGGGATGTAAATGAAAACATAATGCAATGATTTGCAACTCTCATAAACCCAGATTTTAGTCACAATAGAACATAGAAAACATACCAAAGGTTTAAAAGTAAGTGGTATTAAAAAGAAACAGCTGGAGGAACAGTGTGCAACTAATTAGGTTAATTGGCAACAGGTCAGTAACAGAGTGGGTATAAAAAACAGGGAAAGCATCTTAGAGAAGCAGATCTGTAAAAATCTGCATCTAAAAATTGGATCAATCAGAGTAATGTTCTTCAGTGTAAAATTACAAAGAGCTTAAATATCTCATCATCTTCAGTGGATAATATCATCAAAAGATTCAGAGAATCTGCAGAAAACCCTGAGTGCAAGGGACAAGGCTGAAAATCCCTCTGGATCCATCATCTTCAGGCCAACAGACGTCACTGCATTAAAAACAGGAACGATTCTGTCGTTGAAATCACTGCACGGGCTCAGGATCACTTCAGAAATCACTGTGAACACTGTCAACAAACGCAGGTTAGAGCTCATGCAAAGAAGTTATACTGTATGTGAACATGACTGAGAAAGGTCGCCGTGATCTCTGGACCAAAGCTCGTTTAAAGTGGACTGAGGCAAAGTGGGAAACTGTTCTGTGGTCAGACAAATCAAAGTTTAAAATCGTTTTTGGAATTTAAGAGTAGAATGGGAGGCAGAGCCTTCAGCTTTCAGGCCCCTTTTCTGTGGAACCAGCTCCCAGCTTGGATTCAGGAGACAGACAGCCTCTCTATGTTTAGGATTAGGCTTAAAACTTTCCTTTTTGAGAAGGCTTATAGTTAGAGCTGGAGCCCTCCCTTAGTTAAATTAAATGCTAATGTAAATACACTCGCCAGCCACTTTGATTGCTACACCTGTTCAACTGCTCGTTACCACAAATATCTAATCAGCCGATCACGTGGCAGCAACTCAGTGCATTCAGGCATGGTCGAGATGACCTGCTGAAGATCAAACTGAGCATCAGAATGAGGAAGAAAGGAGATTTAAGTGACTTTGAATGTGGGATGTTGTTGGTCTGAGTAGTTCAGAAACTGCTGATCTGCTGGGATTTTCCCACACAACCATCTGTGGGGTTTACAGAGGACGGTCTGAGAAAGAGAAAATATCCAGTGAGCGGTTCCTGTCAGCTAACAACAGGAAACTGAGGCTACAAATTTCACTAGAATAAACTAGAACAGCTTTTCCTGGTCTGATGAGTCTCGATTTGGATCTATTTATCTATCTGTAATGGGAACTGTTCATTTGAAATCTGAAAATAAAAGAAAGTAATAGAAACAGTTTTTCCCTGGATGACTAAGTATACGTACCAGGGGAAATTTGTTTATTAAAAATTTAAAGGCAGTTTAAATCTGATTATGTCTCATCAGAAGGGTGGAGCAGTGAGTGAAAGTCATCTGTTTACTTCCCGGGTGAAACGGTCAACATCGAGGCCTCTGCGGATCATCATCCTCTTCCTCGCCGGCTGTATGCGAGCAGCTGCGTGGCCACTCTGACCCCTCATGTGAATTCTTACCCCAGATATCCCTTCATAGACCACCAGGGGTGAGTCTTTAATGTCCACAGTAGTTCCTCTACTTAATTCTCCAAATGAAAGCGACTTCCTTTGAACACATTGCTGCAATAAATCTTTCCAGTTCCTGCATCCCATTATTCCAAAATGCTAATAAAAGCTGAGGGCAGAAGGTAAATCTGATAAAGGATTTGTCTGTTCTTTGCAGATGTTTCGCAGACTCCCAGCTGAGCGGCTCCAGATCTCGTTTCCTGCCCCGAGTTCAGGACAAACTCCTCCAGATTCAGCTTGAACCTTTGCTTTTCCACCAGGACCACAGGAGCACTGTTAGCACCAAATCCTCAGCTTTTAAGTGCCTATAAGGAGGGAAAATATCTCTTAGCACGCACCATACGGTCTCCTGCAGATCTGTATCACCTGTGACCTGCAGCTGTGCCCACTTCAAGGAGGGACCCAATGAAAAAAGCTTGTTCCTTCATCAGTGTTTGCATGTTCAAGTTTTTACTGAGAGATAGAGGTCACAACTCAGAGCAGTAGTACCAAGATCAGCCACGAGAGGGCGCTGAGCAACAGCGAGCACGGACAAACTGGAGCTTCTCTGTGATTTGTGCAGAATTTGTACAACAGACAGCTTGTAAGTCAGAGGATCAACAGAAGATTCACTCACATGTTTCGTTCCTGCAGAGCTGCACGGGAAAACCACTCTGGGACCAATCGTATTTTTTCCAGAGGAGGCCTGCATCAATGGGAATCTCAAATATCTATACTAAAGTAGATGAGTTTAATAATAACATGTCATTTTTGTAAACACTACTCCAGATGGAGGCTGCATTGCTGGACTTGTGACCTTTTATTGTTTATTTGCAGACTACACCTGCAGGTGCATTTGAAATATCAAGTATGTTTCACTTTTTATTTAATCCAGTAGAGCTCGGTAACCCCTCTGGATATTTCGGCTGTCAGACGGTTGTAAGTTCATGATATAACGATAGCAGATAAAGTCAAAAACAGGTTCCCAGTTAAAAGGGAGCGGCTACAGTCTGCGGGCCCAAAGGTGTCGGATGTTGAAGGAAACCTTATAAGGTGTGTCTGAGGCTGGTTTTTCACAATGAGGCTGGTGAGATCATTCAAATAAAGGCCTCAAATATGTTTGTCTGCCTTTCATAACAAGATTAAAAATATCTACATTTGTCAGCATCGCCCATTAAATTGTATTACGGGCGACTTCCTTTGATGATGGAAAGCCCTGTAGACAAAAATATACTCAATGTTTTTATCCTATTTCATAAGCTACTTCTCAGTGTTTGATGTGTTGAAGCTTCCATTTAATTTTTTATTTATTTACTTTTTTGTGGACAAAGTCTTCAGTTTGTTTCCTTTTACTTGTGCTGCATTTCCTCTGATTGTTTTCCTGCCTGAAAGGATCTAGAAAAATTCTTCTATTTGCTTTGGCGTGGTGCATACCGGACAAACATTTGATATATGAACTAAAGTGGCGTGTAGATTTTTCTTGATTATGGAAAACAACATCTTTATCAGCCACAGTGACAAAAATATTTTAACAAGCAGCTTAAATAAGACAGAAAGCCACCAAAATGGGTCTGACATGGACTCCAGGAACTTGTAGCTGCTGTCACTACAAACTGTTTCCTTCTGTTCTCCTCTGAAGGTGCTGAGCAACAATGCTTTCTTCAGATCACCCCTGATACTCAAACTTGTCAGGTTAACTTTAGTAATTAATGAGTTTTTTCTTTTTTTAAATTCCCTGAAGAACAACAGCCTGCGCCCCATCACCACCCAGCACCCGTCAGCACCCCCGCCAAAGTGAGGGAAACTCTGGAAAAACAAAACACAGCATTTGGATTCATGGCAACCAAGATAATTTCCCCCTCTGCTCTTTATGCCAAGAACGTTTCACAGCCAAAACAATCAAGTTTTTTTCTTCTGTTTTTGTTTTTTCTCTCAAAGATGACAAAGAGAAACATATTTGTGTTACCTGTGAACTAAAGTTTGTGCAGATATTTGAGGAAAAAAGATCTTTAAAATTCAAAAATGTTTGCCATCATCTGGCTGAAAGCACAAAGGAGAATCCTGATAAAGTCAAAAGCGTGCCCATTGTTAACTCCCTGTTCGTACAGCTGTACAGATTGGAGCTGAGGTCAGAGGGAAGGAAAAACGATCTCCCCGAGGATCTGTTCGGATGAAGGAGGGGGTCGATCCCTGGAACAGACGAGACACGTGAGACGCATCTCCACGTTTGCGGAGGATCTTCTTACAATCTCTGAACCTCGATATCCCCGAGTAAAATGCAAAGTTTTGCTTCCAGGAGATGCTGCGGCGCTGAAGAGTCGGCAGACCGTGAGCTGAAGTTACTGCCGATTTGCTACGTGGACCCCTCACATCATTTTTGTGAACAGAGAAACGCCCTGAACAGAAATATAGACGTAAAATTCTCAAAGCTCATAAATGTATTTACTTCAGGTCCTGCTGTAACGGCAATTTTTTTATCTGTTGTGTTTTTTAGGTTTAGTCCAATCAGTCCTCTGAGAAAATGGCTGTTTTTTGTCATTTGCAGTAACATCATGGTTAAATGACACACAGCTAATTTTTCATCTATAATTTGCAAAGTTACCTTTGGGGAAAAACAAAAAAAATCATGATTTGGATGCAGAAATATATCATAAAATTTAATCAATTGTGTACATCCTTATTGAGAATGTTTTTTGTTTGTTTTGAAAATAAAGGCTTTATAGTTTTTCTTGCACCTGTAAAACTAAAACCTTCATTTGCTGGGACCAAAAATACACAACTTTAAAGGACCCAGCGCTGATCCTTGAGGTACACCGAGTGATATAATTTCACTTTTTTCCCCCTCTGAGTTAAAAAATCTCCTAAAATGTGTGTTTTTCTTTGTGTCCAAGGTCATTAATAGTCCTCCCGATTCATTTACTGTTACCTCATTAATTATATCTAGGGGGAAAAAAATTCAGCTGATCTCAGTTTAAACTTTTATTGCTTTCTTGAGTCATTATTTCCCACATGTGGTATTTACACTGGTTTTGCTGTTTTGTTTTGTTTTTCTTGGGCCTCTGCAGTAAATCTCTTATTAATTCTGTGTTGAAACCCAGATAACAGTGAACATTTGGCCCCACATCTGCAGTTTTCTGCGGGCTCTGACTGATGAAATGTGCCTCCGCTCAGCCACAAGTCCACTTTATTTAGGCCAGATGTCAGGTGGATTGTGACATTTGGGCCATGCCTGGACCACACAACACTTCCCCGTGGCACAGCTGAGTCAAAGGTGGCTCACATTAAGCCCGGATGTGTCTACTACATGGGCATCTATTTCCAGGATAACATGACGTCCCATCTGTTGTACCAAAAGGTGACTGAGACTGGAGGAAAAAAAAGAAGAAAAACTTGTGTAATTTGTGAATATTGCAACCCCCCCCCCCACCCTCAGTAGATCATTAAACCTGCAGTGCCATATTGTAGTACTTTAAATATTTAAGCACAGCTAATCCATCAAACGCAGACATGCATTGTGAAACGCGCTCCTTTTCTGTTACAGCGAGTTAATGTTGACTTTTAAAATTGCACCTCCACGGTGTTTGTTTATTATGGTTTGAGTCTCTAAGCACACTGCTAGCTGCAGGGTGCAAAACCTGGCAGCGCAAAGCACCTGCCAAGGACCTCCTCGAGACTTTATTACAGAGTTAAACATTTTCTTATATCACTTTTATGGATGAGTATTTGTGCTTTTCAAATCACTCTTTAAAAAGGTACCAATTTACCTCCTCCTCAGCGCGCTGATATCTCATGTGTCTTTGTATTTATGTTGCCAAAGTGCAATATTGACGCATTAACGTGCTATTTCACTCTTCAGTTTACTTTATTGCACTTGTCTTGCATCCAAGGATAGCATATCTTAAGTGCACCGTAACTAGACGCGCACGCATGCACGCACACACACACGCACCCACACACACACACACACACACACACACACACAAAACACACCTGGGGAAACATTCCTCGAGGGAAGTCATCAATCAGTTTTATGTCTTTCTCTGGGAAAGTTTCCTCCTCTCCAATCAAGCGTCTTCCCTCCTCCCTCCCTCCCTCCCTCCGCTTTGATTCTCTTTCTTATATTTCCATCTGTATCAGTTTTGTTCACATCTGAGAACGATCCACTCCGCCCAATTAACTTCAACCATTTTTCCTATTCCACCGAGGGATAATCGGGGCTAAACTGGAGAGTGAGATCTTTGCCCGGAGGATGAGATAAGGCTACTGCAACTGAACTTCGTCTGCACCTTCAATTTGCCTGCCAGTGCTAATAAACCTGAAAGGGGAGAATCTGTGCTGTGTAAACGAAGAAAGACGTCCTTAACAAGCCATGAAATGTTGGGCTGAGCCTTAAAAATTGTAGTTTTTGTTAAAAAAAAAAGGGGGGTGGGGGTAATGGGAAGAATCAACCTGTTTGTCTTTATTGTGAGCTGTCTGATTTCTCCTGCAGCGTGCTGTAACAACAAGAATGCATTAGATTAGTAAAGAAACGCCACAGAACTGTAAATTATGGGAAGCACAAACCTATTATGAATGAAATGCATGTGTATCATAACGGTGATAAATGGGAACTGGCAGATTGTTACATTATTTTAAAGAACTTGGTCACCGTTGAGCTAATTCAAGCTATTTTAAGCCCTGGTTTAATTTGGAGTGTCATGTACAAACTCATCTCTCGTTTCTGGACACTAAATCTCAGCAGCCTGCAATGCAATCAGTAACCGTGTGACAAAATAATGGAGCAAAAATATGCGTGCAACACATAACTCACAATTAAAACAGCAGCGCAAATCCTCTTTGTTAAACAGCCCCCGTGCGCAGCACAAATACAGCTGCGGCCGATGGAAGCGTTGTCAGAAAATAACTAAACTCCTCACCCAGCAATAGAACAAAGCAGTGTGTCTCTGCAGGCCCTATAAATAAAAATCTGCCTCCAAAAAAAGGTTCTTCTCCTGAAGCAGTGGAGGTGTTTCTGTGAGCCAGTGAAGGCAGGCAATTAGAAATCAAAGCTGCATTTGACTAAAAATATTCCTGCAGTCAGAAGGAAAAGAGAAATGGGCTTCATCTGCAACAAACTGATCGCCTGACAGGCGAAGCCCCCTTCATGCATTTGTGTAGTCAGAGCTTCAGCTTTTTACTGTGTTTTTACTGTGTTTGCAGTTCTACTTAAAACCTTTTACATGACCTAAATATATAATCTACGAATAACTGGAAAAATACAGGTTCTTGTGATACATTAGACTTTCCAAAAGGTTATCCAAACATTTGAACCTGATACCAACAGAACACTCGGCTGCAAAGTGTGTAAAGAATAAAGCTCTGGATTTGAGTTTTACACATTCTGCGCTGGGTGCCAGTTTGGCAAAGCGCGATGTGACTCCCCTCCTCGGTGGGAGCTCTTGGCTCAGTTCAGTTGCTATTAGCAGAGACACCTCCCAGTTTATCCCGTTAATTTGCACCCCCTCTCCTCCACTCCCTACGTCCACCCTCCTCTTTCAGTACCCGGTGTGTTGCCCCCTCTCGGCAGGTTTGTCTTCTGCTGCGCTCTCCTCTGCACACCGAGCTGGATGTCGGGACACTTGCTGCGCTCCTCTTAATGATCAGGAGGGACCGCGGGAGCAGGAAGGAGAATCACTGCGACGACGCACATGGTGAGCGGCCGTGGCTGGCTTTTTGGATCATTTATCGGTTAGAGGTCTGCGGTATTTGAGGTGCTGTGAAGTTTTATCTCTGGTTAAGTCGCGCTGGGCAGAAGCAGCGACTGAACGGCAAGTGCGGATGTTTTTTTTTTCTGTGGGGCTAAAAAGGCAGAAATGTATATGAAAAAAAACCCCACAAAAAAAAGCTCATAAATTACAAGAGAAGGACAATTATAATTACGTTCCCCCTTTAAATGATCATTCTAATCATTATAAAACGGATGGTGAATTCTGATTTTGTTATATTGCTGAGCTATATTTGAGAATAAATCTTAGAAATCCAGCTGATGGACACGTTTCATTCTTTTAAATGTAATTATTGGTAATTTAACGCACAAAAAAACTCGTCTACACAGGGCTCCTTAGGAATGAAGTGACCCCTCTAGTATAAACTGTTTTACCTCAAGTGACGCTGGAATTTAAATGATTATTTACTTAATGTGTTTATTTATTACAAACAAATAAAGTTGATAAAAACTGGACTGAATTTATTTATTTTTTTACTGCAGCGTTGCGTAAAAGGACAATTTTCTATAAAGATATTCTCTTTTTATATATTTCTTTTAAACATAACCGTGAACCTGTGATTTAGCCATCATGTTGCGGTTCAAATCTAAAATATCAAAACACAATAGCGCAAAACACGATTTCCAATTAGCGGGGCGGGGAATGCGCCCATGTTATTTATTTAAATGTTAAACACAAGAAAGAATAATTATCAACATAAAAAAAATCAGATTGAAGTTTTCTGATCAGGTTGCGATAGCCCCGCTGTGTAAATAAAGCTTATAATTGGCTGCAGCAAATTTCTGCCCAACAAGTGCAATTAGCTGTGCTGAATTGAGCCAATTAGTCTCCGGGCTTCGCTCTCAGCTCTCGCCAAAGTAATCAGACTAAATATGATAAACATTTACATTTAATGAACCGTGGCGAGCGGATCATTATAGTCTGAGGACTCAGGTTAAAGTCAACTCTGGCGTCCAGCGTGTGTCTGCGGGCTGTTTGCCTTTTAAGGCCCGTTTGCAGTTTGTTGGTTTTTCTAAAGGTCCCCTTTGTGCGCCATTTGTCTCCCAGAAAATATCACCGTATTTGTGGTAATATAGGCAGCCTGCTTTTTCTGCCTTTGTTTTCTTTAAGAATGTAAGGATTGAATTATACTGAATTGCTGTGAAGTCATAATTAAAACAAGCTGAAGAACGTTTTTATGATTAATTAACTGGCGCAAATTACTTTTTCTTTTAAATTATTTGTTCCGATGCTCATAAAAGGCGCAAACCTTGCGGTGTTTTTGTTTTATTTTGCGCCTGCTTCTCATTATTAACCTGTTGTATGACACTATGTGGATTTAATTGGCACACAATTGCAAGCACAGATTTTTTTTTTTTCCCATAATGCCCAAAGTTGTCTTTGGCCTGACTGCCGCATGGATTCCCAATGATTTCATTTCCATCTGTTTTTCAATAAGATCATGTGAAGCTGGAGCTGCACTGGAAGCCTCTTGCCAACTTGTATGAGGCTGTAAAGGGGAAAATTGACAGGAAACTCCCCTTATAATATCAAGCGGGTAACATGTGTTTTTTTATTCAGAAATGAAGCAAGTAAATCTTGCAGGTCGGTGCAGAGAGACACCTTTCAGACCTGTGGGGGGTACAGCTGGCCCACGAGGATGCAACATATATGCACCAGATTGGAGGTTTGTTGGAGGTGCAAACATGAAGGACAGAGGCCTTTAGCTAAAGATACAAACAGCGATAATCCATTTTGTGCTGTCTGTTGCTTCCACCTCCGGGGCCACCCCACTAAAATTAGATTATTACACCTAAAACAGAACTCCTGGAATCTGCTCCGCGTGGAATAACACACACATGGGCTTCGACTGCGCAGGCAGGAATGCAGTTTGGGAATACAGAGTGCATGCATAGCCTTTCTCTTCTCACCCAGAGCCCAGGGTTGTATTTCTGACGGCTGAGGACAATTGCAAATTAACAAAGGTGTCAGTTTGGTAACATGCGCCAACAGGTGCCTGCTTGGTTCAGCTTCAAACACACTGGCTATAAGACACAGCTCATATAATTGATCATATTTATTTAAAGGCTCCGTGTCTTGGAGCAGAGCTGCGATGTTAAAACCCTGGGAAATCTTCCCAGAGACGCTCAGCTTGATATAAATCCACCTTATTAAACTGCACAGCCATGTGTTTATTTGCGCAATCCGCTATTTAGTCTATTGAAACTCATCACAAAGGTTGCAGAACAATTTGAATTTAACACATTTCCCTCGGCGTGGTTGGCCGGAGCTGCCGCGCATGACGAGGAATGTTAAAATGTGTGAGACAGGCCAAATCCAGCTCATCTGCTCAGCAGAACAGCTCCAGACTCAGACAGGCCCAAAGCTGTGAGGGGTCAAAGGGTGTTAGCAGGTAGCAAAAGAGAAACCACACACTAATTTCCTGCTAAATCACAAAAAAGAGACGTGTTTGATGCAGAAGTATTAAAATAAATAACAGTCAATTTATGCCTCATAAATTCTCACAAGGAGATTTTTATTCTACAGTTAGAGTCCTAACCCAAAAATCAGTAACACAACAATTATATATTTATTATATATTAATGACACAAACAGACATAACCCAACAAAACTAATCATGAAAAAAGAAACGTGCATGGCGACAAAGATTATTATTATTACCATGTTATTACCCTATAAGATCAGCTCCGAAAGCCCCACCATACTCATAAATATATAGCACTCTTCAGTATAATACTGCACAGCTTATTGAGTTGTTATTCGCGTTGATTTTCTTTTCCATTTATTCAGACTTAAAAACTTCTGAGCACGTGCACGAGTTCCTGCAACTTCAGCCTCTACCAAATCATTAAACAGCCCTTTTGTTTCTGCTCCCACCGTCTCGGCCGCTTTCAAGTTCAGACACATTGCAGGATTATGAAGAACGGGAGATTTACGCTGGGAAATAAACGAGGAGTGCAGAGCACGAACACCAGCGCCGGCTCTCCTCGCTCTCTCCTGTTCGACTATGCTGTAAACATGCCCCCAGGTTGTCAGCAAGTATTTTTCCAGCCCCTTGCCAGCCAAGCATAGCTGCTTCTAAAGATCACCCGCCGGAGATGTTGTTGATCTCATCATACCACTATTTGGCTGTATAAGCTTTTTGAGAGGCATATTACTGCCAAGTTATTTCAAAACTTCCTCGCCTGCGCACGGAGTGTTAAAACTGAATGCATATTTGTTTTGTCGATAGCTATTGTGTTGCATTTTACGCTTTATTTTTGCAACTAATAAAAAGGAGGCAAAACTGAACCGGAGATCGAGGCCTCTACTCTTAGCTAACAGGAAACTGTTGCTTATTCCTTCAGAGGAAATACCGCTCGTCTTTAGCATTTTTTCCCCCCCGGCATGCTGCCTGTGTGGATTTATGGAAAGCGGCAGAGAAAAACCGTCGTTGAAACCATATCTGCTGGGTTGCATTGGTGGTGCCAGACAGTTGATCTGGTTTCGGAAGAGGCGAGATTCTGCATTTGGCCCAGAGGGGCACATTAAAAAACCTCAAGGGCCTCTCTCGGATGAGCATCCATTTATCAGAGTGGTTGTAATGGGCCAATGTTTAATTAGTCATGTAATGTGACAAAGACAAGAGCAAGTGCATGTCACGGGAATGTTAAACAACCTCCCCCTTTCTCTTTTAGCCGTGTGTATGCTTCTCCCCCAACACCCACCCACTCGCTTGCAACTGCCCATCCGGTGAATTCTTTAGTGTAATCTCACCACTGCTTCCCCGAATCCTCTGATAACCTTCACCCTGCTCATCATCCCTTTGACTGTCTTCCTTGCTTATACAACCGGTATATCGACACCACGTGAAACCGGAGACCCAATTAATCAGCCGATCAACTCGTATGTCCTGCTTTTTATCAGTGCGTTCAGGTTCCCGTGGGGCATGTCTCGACACGTCAGGAATGGCTAGCTGAGGCATTCTGGATCCCAGGAATGTGGCTCAGTGGGACCAGGGTCACAGTGAGACCACTAATCACCGCACTTGTTACTTGTTTCCTGTAGCAACGCCATGAAACAAAGACGCCTGGTCAGCCTCTTATTCCCCGTTTGTGCTTAATCAAGTTTAATCGATTCATTTTCTAGCATTTTGTTGCTTTTGGAGGTCAGCAGTTTGTCCCAGGCAGCCGAGAGACCGCCATAACCTGCATTCAGGACCCTTCAGAGTTGTGTGGTCCCAAAGGGGAGGCCTCATATTTCGGTCTTTGGCTAATTGAGCGGGATGACGAGGCCGGAGAGGCTCTCAGCCCCGTCCTCTCCTACGGGTTTGGTTTATGCAGCCCTGCTGACTTTGCTGTCAGTGTCACATGCTTGTTAGGACATCATCAATCTCAGAGCAGTTAAGAATATTCCCAGAACAGAATGAAGGGGGCAGGTGATAGATGGGCAGGGAGACAGAAGAGCAGAGGAAAGCGTGTTTGAAAATGTCGAAGGAAGGCGGGTACGAATGAGAAGATGACAGAAAAGAAATCATTTCCTAAAAGTGAAACAACAAGGTGCTGGACTCGCTTTGCAATGAGCAAGCTTAAGAAGTGCTCATTGGGAAATGCGCTTCTGGGCTTTGTGTTAATGGCAAAAAAAAAAAAAAAACAATAAATCACCGGGTCCAGAGAAAGTAGGTGCATTGTTCATTCTGTCTGCGTGCCAAAGCGAACGAACTCCAGTATCAAATCTCGACAGACAAATAAATTACATTCATCACCAATTATACGAAACGGGAAGGGATTTGTTCGCACTGCAGACCTACACAAGTCTGGGTTTGTCCTTTCCACGGAAGTATCCGAGCAGGGGGCTCAAGTCGAACACACATTTCGCTCTATAAATCATTTCTACCATCCCAAATGCTAATCTCCAACTCCTCTTCCTCCCTCTCTGTTTACCCGTGCCCTCGTTTCTACGCCGCGACACGACAGACTGCTCACGGTCGGGGCCCTCACTTGACTGCAGCGCTGACCAATGGTAAAGCGATTTGGAAAGGGAGCAATAAATATGATGGATGTGGTCCAGCTCAGGTTCTAGTCCCAGCTGTTGGGCATGTTTTTTGTTATTTCAGACAGACCTGCTGCGTGCGCGCCCTTCTTCACCCGCACTCATTCACTCGTTTCGAGGTTATGGGGAGTTTTAAGATGGAGAGGCTCTTATAAGTTGTCAGGTTCAAGGGTTCAAACCGGTGGCTGACACTACTGGGAAGATTGGAGATTACATTTTTACAGGATGAGATCTTTACTGGCAGCTACCGAAAGCCAATAAGGTGCACTTGAAGTGATGCAGTCGGTTGGTATTGTGTGTTTTCAATAAGGGCACAGGTGGTCCGTCTTAGATTTCCTTCTTCGGCTTGAAATGCCTATCGTATAAATCAGTCAGTTTATTTTCTGTTCTTTTCTGATCTTGCTCATGTGGTTTTCTTTTAAAAAGTTATCAATTTTTTTTTCCTCTCACAGGCTGGATGACATGATGCTCCAACCCTTTTCCCTTCCCCCCTCCACCTCTCTTTTTCCTGGTTTCCTTCTCCTCCTCCTTCTCCTCCATCCTTCCCTCATCTCCTCTTCCCTTCTCCATGCCCCGCTGAGCTGGACTTCACCTCATGACCCCTGCTACCACCCAGATGGCCGTCCGCGACACTGCCTGTCAGAGTTCATTAATGCTGCCTACGGGGTCCCGGTCAATGTGAGCCACTCGCTACAAGGAGATGATTACGACAACCATATCGCCACCTTAACGGACCTCCACAATCCCCACAACCTCACCTGCTGGATGGCTGACACAGGTACCGACACCGGGGATTGGGTCTTTACCCTACCACTGGGCCGCCGCTTTGAGATCACATACATAAGTTTGCAGTTCTGCCACCAAGGGGAGCCATCGGACCCCATTGCCATCTCCATCCTCAAGTCGATGGACCACGGGCGCACCTGGAAGCCAATGCAGCACTACTCCAGCGACTGCCTCAGGAACTTCAGACTACCTTCACAGACAGTGGCCCAAACAAGGCACCAAGAGACGGAGCCCCTCTGCTCAGACCCCCGCCCTCTACAGAAGCAGCGAGGAGGCATGGTGCTGGCCTTCTCCACTCTAGACGGGCGGCCATCCTCTCCTGATTTTGACTATAGCCACACCCTCCAGGACTGGGTGACAGCCACGGACATCCGTGTGGTCTTCCACAGGGTGTCCAATGAGGCTAAGGTGGGCGACTTGGATAAGACAGAAGAAGCAAGATGGCGCGATGGTGGACATGACATCAGAGAGACTGGTGTTGTGAGGTGGAGAACGGACTCCAAGGGCCAGACTGGAGATCAGGCGGACAAGGTAAACACAGATAATACACTGGCATTTTTTAATAGGGAGACGAAAAACTCAGAGAAAAGGATGAGGAACAAAGGGGAAAAAATAGACAAGCAAGTCAGGAAGGGTCATTATAAAGGCTCAGGTCAAGATGAAGATGGGCACAATGTGACCAGTAAGGAAGGAGGGGATAGGTTCAGCACGGACACGATCGCTTCTCCTAAAAAAGGTGGGAAAGGCAGAGGGCGTGGTCGCAAGAAGGAAAACAATCGTTGGCTGCCTTGCCCCAGTGGAGGTTGCAAATGGACAGTTGAGGGGCGGAGAAAAAGCAGCAAAGGGCAGGAGCTGAGGAAGAGGAGGAACAATAATCACAACATAAGGCCAAGTGTCAGGAATCTGCAGGGGAGCCAGCCATCTGCTTTTAAGCCTCCTGTCCGAGCTCCTCTGGCCCTCTCAGACCTGCAAGTCGGGGGCAGGTGTAAATGTAATGGACACGCTTCCAGGTGTCGCCGAGACGACGCAGGTCGTGCGGTGTGCGTGTGCGAGCATCACACAGCGGGGCCAGACTGTGACGTGTGTGAGGACTTCTACTTTGACAGACCGTGGCATCGAGCTACACCCACGAACCCAAACCCCTGTATCGGTGAGTCTGCATCACGCTGACTTTACAGAGGTTACATAAGTATCCCCCCCCCCCCCCTTTAGTCTTACAAAAGAAAATAAATCAAATCAGTAGGAAAAAAGTGTGGTTCAATCCCAATTTTTAAGCACAGATTTATAAAGGCTACAACTCATCCAGCAACTTAATGTCACTCAAACAGTACAAGCCAGACATCTGTTTTCAGCATTAGCATGAATACGTTTGCATATCAGACACTAGATCTTCACCAATACTGAACCTCTGAGGTGCAGACATGGTACAGAGGCCTAGTACAGTAACTTGAATGAGTCACTGAAATTCATCTACCTGATCACTCCAACAACACACCCCTAATTACACTTCACTTTAAACCTTAACACAATTTAAACGAGTGAGTTTCAGAAAAATGTAATCCTCCCCCATGCAGTTGATGTGAAGGGGGCGTTAACTATAGGGAGTTATTTTGTAACACGCAATAAATATATTTAACACTCGAGTCTATGGGGACTAACCGCAGACAATATGAAAGAGGGTTGTAGCCATCACGATGCCTCCGATTGTTTAGTGAGTTACCATCGTGAATGTGTGTGCTGTCTCCATCGTGGTGTTTTGAAAGTGGACATAGTGAGAAAAGGGAGGATCTGACTGTGAAACACCAAGGACACCGCATGCTTATTGGCTAATGACTTGTCAATAAAGAAGTCATACTCTTTATAACGCCCCTCTCTGACTCTTGTAATTACCAAATTAACCACAAAGTGAGCAGAATGTTTTATTCACTATGACCTGAAAGTGCCGGATGAGCCCATAAATCCATGAGGAATGTGCTCACTGAGGTCACAGAGCGAGGGAGCCCCTTTTCCCATACAGGAGTCTTTGCAAACTGAGTGGCCCCCTGCTGGCCATTAAATAGAATGCAGGTTTAAGCATTGGCTTCACTTTTCAGATCCAAACGCTTTGTTCATCTTTCATGATCTCTTTGGGGATTAACTTACTTCTGAAGCCAGCCTCAAGCAGCCATTCAATGCGCTGCAGTTAGCTCCATTTTTGCCGTCTGAAGTCAACGTGTCTGCGATCAAACTCAAAGTCATAAAAGCAGAAATTTCGCTCATTTGGTCCTTTTTGAATGTCATATCGAAGACAAACTTCTGGATTTGAATAACCGTGAATAATATTTTCTCCACCCCTGAAACTGAGTGCACAAAAACAGAAACAATTGTTTTCATTGGTATTCATCAGTATTTATTTATTCTGCTTCGTCTTTGTCCAGCCTGCGAGTGTAACGACCACTCCAACAAATGCCGCTTCAGCATGGAGGTGTTTCAGCAGTCGGGCCGGCGCAGCGGAGGCGTGTGCCAGAAGTGTCGCCACCACACGGCCGGACGCCACTGCCAGTACTGCCAGAGCGGATACACCCGCGACCACAGCAAGCCGCTCAGCCACCGCAAAGCCTGCCAACGTCAGTGACCGGATGTGTGTGTGCGTTTACTGTATATGTGGTGGGGGACAGAGGAAGGAGGGTAGAGGGAGTGCGTGAGCGGCACCTTTGACTGTACATTCCCGGAAGATAAAAAAGCAAATCAGAGTGTGATCGTGTTTATGCCTGGCCGTCAGAATGTGTGCTGCTATGCGAGCTTACGCGGCCCGCTCTGTCTCTGCACGAGCGCGCAAAAGTGTTAACGGGGTGGTTGCATTGTGAGAGTGGGCAGCTATTCCAGTTAGTGATGCACAAAAACCACACGCAAACTGCACTGAGCTGCCACCTGCGTCCCTATCGATACCACCTGTGGCGTCTGCCATGACCCCCTGACCTTTGACCGGTGTCGTATCCTAAGTGACTGTGACACTCTAGCAGAGTTGTGTGCAAGCTTGACCGCTGGTCTAATACTGTGCTGTATATCCAAAGTTAGTAGGCCATGTGAGCCTGACACACATCCAGGGACAAAAAACACTCCCATATTTTATCACTTTTAATGCATGAAACAAGAGTAACTTGCAAATTTATAAGCTTTTAGTCCTGATTTATTGCTGCTACATTTCAATTAGTCAGCAGAGAGAGGCCAGCGGTGAGACAGTTACTCATTTTCTCCAGGCAGGTTATTTGGACTCATTGTAAGGGTTGGTGTAAACATTATTCGAGTGTGAACAGAGCTGCTGAGGAGAGGCTTCCTCTCCCCATCTGTCTCCTCTCATTGGGCCTCGTCCTTTGAAAGCGGCGGTAAATAAAAAGCTTTGCGATGTAAACGATGGCAAATCCAGGCAGTAATCATTATACTGCGTAACAGCCAATACTGCTAATATCTCTTTAAGATCAGGTCTCTTCACTAAAAACACCAGAATGATAATGATTCCCTGCAATGATGTGAAATTTTGGTAATACCCCCACTGAGGAATTTGTCTTTGTTTACCCATCAGGAAATAGACCCCCTGGTGTTAGTAAAGGTCTTTTGTCATGCTCAAGGACACACCTGAGGACACATGCCAGCTGCCATTCAGGATTAAACCTGGTCCTGTCACTGATGGATGCTCTTCTAAATCCTGTCTTTCCTTTGGCACGAGTTATTTTTAATATATCTTTAACCTTCTTTCACTTAAAGAAATACTGATAGTTCCCATCAACTCTACATGGTAACTTTTTGGTTCACAGCTTGTCTGTTCTGGCTTTGTTATTGGGACCAGCTGTGAACATGCTGAAACATTTAGCAGATAAACAGCCAGATATTTTCCTGGGGAGTCGGTGGAGAACAAAGCTGAGGCAAAAAGAGGACAGATCTCTAACATGCAGGCATCGGATGGATTACTTTGAAATGAATGGCCGTGTTGTTTCATGTCAATTTGCTAATGTGCACGCCCCGTAAGGCGATAATGTGTCGGTTTTACAGCTCGTATTATGTTCCTTCAACCTGTGGGCTCCACATAAAACGACCACTTCTCTAATCTGCTCATTCTTCTTTCCCAGCGTGTCAGTGCCATCCTCTGGGGGCAGTGGGTCGCTGGTGCAACCAGACGTCAGGTCAGTGTCTGTGTCGAGAAGGCGTGACCGGCCTCAGGTGTAACCGCTGTGCCCCCGGTTACAAACAGGGACGATCCCCTCTACGGCCCTGCATACGTAAGTTTACCACCCACGCCGGTGTGCACTCAAAATCTGCTAAAATGAGGAGAGTTGTCAGAAAAATGATTATTTCCTGCTTTAAAAGCAAAACAAAGCCATGCTCACTTTGGCCTACATTTGTCCGCTCAGCGCTGCGGAGTCATGTGACAGCATGACAATAAAACACAGCAGAGCAGGCGAGGAGGAGGAGGAGCAAAGTGTGACTGCAAGATGTGAGAGGAGCCGTGTTTGCACAGTCATGTCTACGTTTTGATGAAATGGGAGCAATGTAGTGAACATAGAGCATCGAGCCCATTACGCCAATATCGATCCAATACGATATTGTTGATATTTGGATTGATCCACTCGCCCCTACTAATTAAGACTCACCTTTTCTTTGACAATGAAGAACTCCTCATCTTTCATCTCCTGCAGAACAACAGATTTAGAGTAAAGGGAGGATTGTCCATGAGCTGCAGTCCGTGTAAAGCGTCACCAAAGTGGAGCTCTGGCGAAATGTTTGCGGCTGGCAACACAAGAAAGATTAACTGCAGTTAAGTGCTGCAGTTTTTTGGCCTATTGAGTATTGCACATATGTGAGAACCTTCCAGACTATGTATAGAGCCCTTAAATCTGAAAACAAAGCCTTCTAGTTATGACAACCTCTTTTGTTTGTTTTTATAAGGATTGATTTCATAACATCACTTAGTCTTAGCCTGATTAAAAATGTTCTCTCTGCACTCGACAACCTTCGGCTTTTAATAGTTTGTTGTCAGTCATGACAAAGTGACCTCTTTAATTTCTCCTTCAGCCTGATTTGTTCGTGGCCTAAATGGATTAAACCATCCCATCAAGCTCTGTAAGCCTTTATCAAATTGTAGCTCAATATAAATAGGGCCGCTGCCCTCCAGTCTAATTTGGCCCAGTCACCCAGCGTGTCTCCTTTTCATCATCCCTAGAGATGGTTTCCACAGCAGCGATAACACGAGCTGAGCGCTACAGGGGAAACCTCATCTCCCGCTGATCTGGTATCAGCGTCAGATCAAGAGGATTGCTGCCACTCACATCTCTGCGCCTGGCCAGCAACAAACATCAGCCATGAGCGCTAATCCACGCGCACACCCCGGGCTAATCGCACAAGTGCCGACAACTACATAGGCACTGACGCTGCATAAGTCCCAATCAGGTGATATAGGGAGCCAGCAGCAGGGAGCTTCACACCTGTTGCACGCCTCAAAACGCCCCCATCGAAGACCCCAGACTCATAACTCTCCTAGCGAAAGGAGTGAGTGAAAGAGAACCTTGTTTGTTTTTACTCCCAGACCATCTCAGTCTATGTATAGCGCCTCTCTACTCCCACCACCACCTCCAATACCTCGCCTACTCCTCATCAGACAGACCTAAAGGCATGCAGCAGTCATGCTAAATTCAGTGTTAGCTGCCATTAAACTATTTTATCTACACCTTGAATAGACCAGGAAGTTATCAGAATTAAATCTCTACTGCCCTGATTTACAGGGTCGCACATGTCAATCAACATTGAGATGATTTGTTACAATTTAGTGAACAGTTACTCCACATACCTAAAGCGATTTGAGCTGCTGTCACCTGAACCAAAGTCATCGATAGCCTCAAGCCATCATGAAAGGTTACTGCCACGGTTATTTTGAAGCATTATCAAGCATTAACAATAACTTTAATTTCAGTGGTCATCAGGACATAAAAAAATTATATGTATACAATCACCAGGTAAATCTGATATAAAACACTTTAAAGGTTTGCTGACTTTGCAGTAATAAAATATTTCTCCCCTCTGGAAGCTATATTTCTCTCACCATCTTTGCTGATCTCAAGTCAGAATCCTTTAGCAGCATGTCGCTCCGATAATGTCCCAGCTTTCTACTCAGTTTAACATGATTTCAGAAAATAGTAGTGTTGGACTCCCATTAACATGAAATCTCAGCCCATATAAAGGCTTCTCAAACTAAACCGAGTTATTTTATTTAGTTTCATTTAAATGCTGAACTTTTTTTTTGTAAAATGTAATACTTCAGTGTTGGTTTGAGGTACTTCTTGAATCTTGCCTGGATGACTTTGTTAGACGTTCTAGTAGGGGGAAACTTTGTGTTTGTAAATTGCTTTCTGCTACCCTTTTATAATTTAGAAAAACACTAAAACAAAATGTTCTTGATAGAAATAATGAGAAGAAAAAGAAAGTCAACAGGGACTCGAACTGTTTGACAGTAGTATCTCTGGGTTTATGATGCTGACGTCAGAGGCACAGAGGCGATAGTTGTTACAAGTCTGATATTTTTTGCTGTTGTACTCTGACCAGTTTTGACCTGCAAGATGATGTCTGGGTTTCAAACATGTCTGCTGGGGAGTCATCCAGTTGCACACCAAAAAGTTTCACGAGGTCGGGCTCTGTAGTTTTTATGTGATCCTGCTGACCTACAAAAAGATGTCCCAGAATGCCGTGTATCTCACAATGTCAGTGGCAAAGCATAGGTTTTTATCCAGCTCATGCAGGTAGCCTCTGTTGCCTCATTGTGACCTTTCACACGTACTACAAGTACACACGCACCAACCCACAGCACCTTCTTGACTTTTAAACACAGGGGACCGTCAGCTGGATGGGGGTGTAGGGTGTCACTGGCCCAGTTGTGTCAGAGTAGATCGGACCTGGACAGGGGACGAAGCGTGAGCTTATATGGCGGCACTGTCACGCACAAACTTTTACAAGGGCCTGGGAAATGCACGCGCGGCCGACCAGGATGTTAATTTTCAATCCCCACCGCTGACACGCACTTCACTCTGTTTAATGTTTGAGACAAAACCATGCATGAAGTGCAGGTCTGACCTTATTAAATTCCAAAAAGTAAAGTTTGCGTCCGGCTGCGTGTTCGAGTGAGCGCCGCGGGACGGGTTTGAAGACCATAAAAGGACCACACACTCAGTCATTTTGACATTTGCTTATCTTCTGCACGGGCACGCCTCACGCACCGAGAGGCATTCAAACACAACACATATATAACGCACACATATATAACGCACACATATATAACGCACACAAGTGCAACAGACTGACAGCTCTGGTGGGTAGCCTGAAGTTTGTCTGTGTGTCTGTTCTTGTCACCTGTCTGAAACTGTGTTTATGCTCGCAGGAATTCAGGTGGCTGCTCCAACTCCAGTGTACCAGCCTCAATACAGCATAGGTAGGTGTGCTTTATGGCCGTGCTGGAGATAGAAAAAACTTTGCATCATTGTCACAAAATTCCTTGATTTATTTGTTTTTTTAAGCAGGGAACCGCTTCATGAGACAAAAAATGAAGTGTACATTTCAAGAAAATTATATCTTGAGCAACAGTTTAATACAGAAAGATTGTTATAACTTTATATACTTATCTTGGTTTTTATTATTTCTAAAGCCATCTACTAACTGAACCTCTGGTACTCTTGTTATTAAAGCAAATAAGAAGTTCAGAGTGACTTTTACTGAGATGAAATAAGACAGTATTGTGGGTTATGGTTGTAATATTACATTAAAATAAGGCAGGTAAAATACTAAAGTCAAAAATCACATACAATCTTTGCACTGTAAATTCTTCTGCCTGCTGTAACCTGCTATAATAACTTACCATATCCGAATGTCTCATGCAGGAAATTGTGTAACTGACAAGAATGTTTGATTGAATAATAACAATAAAGGTTTTCCACTTTCTGTCCTCTCTCCCCCTCCCCGTTGATGTCACCGCAGCGTTTAGATTTATGGCTCTTTTGTGCGATCGTATATCAGGTCTCCTCTGAAGGCGTGCCACATATTTTTTAACAGCTCAGTTCTTGAATTGAAACTGCGTTGGAGTAGCTAACCACTCCCTCCTAGCGGCGGCTCGAGGAATGTCCCACCTGCTGCAGTTGGGATCATCTGTTAGTCAGAGGATACTGTGATGACAAATAGAAGCAGCCATATTGTAATTAGGGGAGAAGACATGTGCTGATATGCTTGCTATGAAATGATATCCCCTCTCATTTGATGATTCTCCCTCCCTCTCTCTGCCTGTCTCTCATGTAGCGGAGGAGTGTGTTTCATACTGCCAGCCTTCTCAGGTTAAAGTCAGGATGAACTTGGACACCTATTGTCTCAAAGACTATGGTTAGTGGCCTTTTTTTTGGTATAATTACTATGATTAGTTATTATATTGTTTAAAAAGGGGGGGGGGTTATACTTGTTCCTCCTACCCAGAGTTTCTCATCATCACAAACTAAACCCACATTAGAACTGCATTCATGTGGAAGATAATCAAAATAGTGGACATATTGTGCTCATTTCCAGCTCCGTATTTTTTCTTGGACTCTATTAGAGTAATTCTGCATGATTTTACGGTTCAAAATAATCCTTAGTTTTCTTATACTGGGCCTGAAACAAGCTGCTCTAGCTCTTCTCCCGTTAAGCTAACTTTCTTCTGATTGGCTGCTCCTCGCACACAGCAAATTTGAACAGCAGGTGGGTGGGGCTTCTTTGCTGCATGTACATATGCTGACCTCATTATTTGAAGCTTCTGCCATATTTAATTTGAGCATCCACCACTGTAACAGTGCATATATGACTGAAAAAAAGGAAAACCATAATAGGCCTTTAAATTAAACCTTCAAATTTACCGTCATTCTGTTTATTGAAACCTAAATTGCCACAAAATATTTAAAGTGCAGACTAAAAGAATCAATCAAAATAATAATTTTTAAGAGGAACTTATTAATGTGTTGTGTCTGTGTTTGTTAGTGCTGAAGGTGCAGGTGAGAGGGATGGAGCGTTCGGGCCCCTGGTGGCAGTTCTCCATCTTGGTGCAAACTGTGTTCCGCACGCGGTCTACCTCCCGCGTTCGCAGGGGCCCCCAGTCCCTCTGGGTCCCCGACCGCGACCTTGGCTGTGGCTGCCCCGCCCTCCAGGTGGGTCGGACATTCCTCCTTATTGGAGCAGACGAAGGAGAGCGGGCCTGGGTGCCAGAGGAGAGGCGCCTGGTGGCGGATCGCTCTACTCTAGCTCTCCACTGGCGGGAACACTGGAGCCCCAAACTCAGGGGATTCCGGGGGCAGGACAAGAGGGGCCGCTGCCCACCGAAATCAGCAAACGACCAGCAGCACTATAGGCAGCACACAAAACCCCAGTCTGGTTATGTCCCCCCTCACCTGCTGACTGAGAAAGATGCCGAGCCTCACGTTGCAAACACACCCGAGACTGAAACCTCAGTAGCGCCGCATATGTTCAAAGTTAAATCCACCGTGGCGACGCCACCCTCTTCTTCTTTACCTGATCCAATGTGTTCTACTCAGAATCCTTCATAAAAAAAAAGGAGATTTAAAGACTCAAATTCTATTGCAAAAAACAGAAGAACTGCAAGGAGTGAAATGTGCCTCAAGTGGATTTTTCACCCACGGGTGAAGAAAGCTTAGAGAAACCCTTCACACAGAAACACATGTACCCACCTGTCGGTTTATGTACATTTTTAGAGGTTAATTCTGCAGCAACACAAAGTGGTAACATTTAGTGACGATGAAACTCTTTCACCAACAAAAACGGTGATGTGTAAAATGTAAGTATCATAATTTTAATATTTTCTACTGAGGAACTTTTTGAACATTAAAGTCTGAACTTTGAAAAAAGTCATGCAGCATTTTTGTCTTGAAGACTTAAAAAAAAGGATCATATTTATTTATTGAATTATTTAGTTAAAACCTACAAAATCATAAAAATATTTACCACAATAATTAGCATGATGGTAAATATTTTAGCTATTTTGGCTTTTTAGCAAAAATGTGTTTTGTTTTTTTTACTGGTAAATATTTTATTGTAAATTAGTCCAATCTATCATATTAGACTTTTATTTTCATAATTTAATTCATATTTAAATTTGAGAAAAGCATCTACTGAGACTTAATCTCTTAAGCAGATTTCTCTTTCATGTGGCTCACATCGTGGTTGCAGCATGATTACAACACAGCGTGTCCATCATGTAAAATAAAACAATGAGAACCACCCTGGAAAGTTTTTTGAACCAGTATTTCAAAAGTAATTTTATTGTTAATCATTATTTAATATGTGCAAGTGTGACCCGTCTGCTCAGTAGTTTTGCTGTTTCAATTTAAACTCAAATTCTCTTTATTTTTTGAGCTATTTTGCAGATTAAGTATGCACCACCTAAAAGTGTAATTCCACAGAAATTATTTCTGTTATTTCTGTCGAATATGGACATTAGCTAAAATATTCTTCATGCTCTGTCGCATTGAGTTGCTCTACAGTAAGTTGCCCAGGTTGTTTTTTTTTTTTTCTTCATGTAAGAAAAACAAAGCTGTGACACCATGAGTGCATTGGGCTGCTGGGTCAATAACTAACAATGTGTTAGCACGGACAGAAGAGTGCAACATGACGCTGTTCTCAGTGTAAAAAGAAAAGCGGGGGGGGGGGGCATCACCATAACTTTTATTCAAGACATGTACAATGAGTAACAGTTGTGTTAAAATATTAAATGAGTTATTTAATTTGAGAAGTATCATTACTCTAGCATGTCCAAAGTAGTGGAATTTGACATTAAAAACTGAAACAGAGCCGAATGATATTAAATGAAAACATTTGGAGCATTTTATTTTACCTGTAATCAAGTAGTAAGAATAGCAAATAATCATTTAAATTCTGAAAAGATTTGAAAAGCATTAAGGTAATCAGTTACTTTTCTTTCTTTTTTTTTCACGTGTATTTTTAGTGGTGGGAAGAGAAAGCCTCACTTCACTCGCATTGAATTCAAACTGTACAATATTTGGTGAAAAGAGACTTTATCTACGATCTGTTCCCTCGGTGGACAGCTGACACAAAGACCAAACTAACTTCAGCCTCATTTTCTAACCGCGTAGGAATCCTCAGATAGACCATAAGGAGCCCAGATACAGATCTAAAAAACATCGGTCCAACCTGTCGTCATGACTTCTGTTTCCATTTGGGAGATATAGCGTCATAGCCCAGGGGAAATGGGGGGTTGCTGGAGGTTATGAAGACAGATGGAAGAGTTCCTATTTGTTGAGCAGCCATGTTGTTTTGGTGGGACCTGTGTCAGCGATTGGCTGTGCAGCTGTGGCGAAGCCTGCGATTGAAAATAAAAAGAGAAAAATAGACTCGCTGACTGATGAACTCGCAGCGGGACTGAACACACAGCACACCGAGGAGTGTGTGAGACGCTGTTTTGGAGCTACTTTCCCTACTTTTATGAGGTCCAAACATCCGGACAACCAGCTGGCAGCTTAGCATGCTTATTATGCTTCCAAACAAGCCGATCACATTTCTTTATACAGTAACCCAACATGCGGCATGTTTTCTGTAATCATTTACCAGAAAGAGGTACATATTTAGTTTTATATTTATTAGAATATGAACTTTTTTTTCAACCACTTGTGGTGAGCTTGATAAGAAATCATTAAAAAGTGTATTTGTAAAGATCTTAAGTATCACAACCATACATATTCTTCAAAACCTGAACCTCAGTTAGCAGAAATGCCAACAAGAACTGTAAATATTACAAAAAAAATCAGTGATGTCACAAATACAAAAGAAGAACATTTTAATAAAATTTAGTTTTTGTTGAACTTTTCTGTTTAAGAAAAGAAAGACTGTAGTCATCAGACCATTCAGCTAAGTGTCTTTGGACTGGATCCGGGCCCTACTCTGATACTTTGATGCTAGTTGGTGATGAAGAAGTTCTCAAACAGTGCACATATAAATGTTAAAAATGCAATATGTGTGAATGTGTGTACTTGTACTATGTAAAATGTTTAACATATAAACCCTAAAGAGATTATGATCCTGTGAGGAGCATCCTTTTGGTATCCTTCAGCTCATTGTTTTGTTTTTAAGGCCTTGGATGTGCTGCTTCACTCTCACTGCTCTAATTAGGACGCTTTCAACAGCAGGCAGCTGTTTTCAGTTAAAAAAAAAAAAAAAATCCAAAACACAACTATCAGCAAAACAGCAGACAGAAAATTATCCGGCACGCACAGTGGGGTATTTAGCAGCTAAAGAGTCAGATATTGCCCCCAGGAGTTGATAGAGACCAAAATATTACTGAAAGAGTGAGACTTCAAATCTTTGCTGAGTTTTTCAAAATCTAATGAAAGTGATAAATAGCCCGTGCCAGGTTTATGTTTGCAGCTTATTACTTACAAACAGCAACAAAAGGCAGCAAACCGACCAGAAAATCCAGTCTCGCATTTTAATTTGAATTAGAGAAAAAGCTGCTTTTGCACAGTGAAACACCAAACTCACCAAAACAAGAAGGACACAAGAGCTGTAAAAGTTAACAGTGCATAACACACTCTGTGTGTGTGTGTGTGTGATTGTGTGTGTTTGTGAAGCACCTGCTGCGTTGCTACAGGAAGCACCTGTCAGCGGTCGTCTCCTCGGTGCAGCCTCTGTCGACATGAGGGTTTGATCCCAAAACTCCCCAAACACACACACTTACACCGACACTAACAGACAACTTAAGCCCGCGGCTCGCTCTGCAGTGGGGGCTGCGCATAGTCTGCGGCTTTGCCGAAGTTAAACTGACAACACGTTCTTTTCTGAAGCGCTCACTGTTTTGGTGGCATGCGGGGGGGAAAAGGAGATCAGCTTCTTCTTCTCTCAAATGGGAGGCAGCAGTGTGTGTGTTTGTGAGTGTGTGGTATTATGTTTACAGCCTGCCGAGGGTCCGTTTTACGAGAGGTGACTCCTCCTGTGCTGCAGCCAGAGCCAAAGATCAACTAGACCGCTTGCAAACACACAAACGCACACTCCTCTTTGTCTCACGCTCTCTCACTCACACGCAGATTTTACAATCCAAATTGTTGCCTCACACCCAAGTCCAAGTTCAGCTAGCCACACTGTTTTCAGGATGCACCCACACCCACACAAACACACGGGGGCTTCTGTTAACCTGAGAGGCAGAGGGTCAATCCCTGTGATCCCGCAGCCTACATGCCTTCCATACAGACATGCCGCCGACACCGCAACCCGACTCCCGGCCAGATTAGGACTAATCAAGCACGGCCCAGCTCGAGGCAGCAGCGGCATGACACACACATGGATATACTGTACTGCAAACATGTGCAAACCAGCGGCCCTTCCTGTTTAAAATTTCTGATAAAGAACTGGCCAAGAACCTGACCACAAAGAGAGAAATCGCTGCAAGCATCATTGATTATCTGGATTTTTCTCCTTACATCACTTTTATTTCAGGCATGTTTCTGTTCTGTTAAAAATACCTTCAAAGATAAATAAACATATAAAATTACATCATGTAACCGTGTATAAATTAACCAAAGCTGACCTCCTAAAAGCTCACACTTTGATACAGAGTATTTTTAGCCTTTCCCATATACTTCCCATAACTCTTAGATTTTCCTCCAGGGTTCAGTGGGAGTCCTTCCTATATTTCAATTATATCTTTACACTTTACACAGGTTTTTTATTCTGTCACATCTTTGGCACCGTGCAACAATGTGCATGACGCTCCTTCCAGAAGCGAGTACGAAGGAGCCACAAAGAATGAGCAGCTGCTTCGTAATCTGACATTTTTATATGCTCTCCAGATCCACTTCTGTAAGTCGACAAGTTGCTGTTGATATGAGTCTTCGTGAATTTCTGGCATGTGAACAACTGAAGATCCAGTGGATTATTTTTTATTTTGATGTGCCAACAACAAGAGAAAATTCATAGTGTTTGCATGTCGGGCAGCTGATACAGCTAACACGAATGCGCCCACAGGTCAGAGGTTCACTGTATGTGGAAAATTCTTGAATCGCATCTCTTGATCTTTGAATTTGGGTGTTTTCAGTCCCTTTGCCACAGGCGTATGAAGTCAGGCACCTACAGTAGCCGTGCAGTCTGCCTTTTATAAACATTTGTGAAAGAATGGGTCGCTCTAAAGAGGATTTGAATGTGGTACTGTAACAGGATGCCGTCGTTGCAGCAGGTCACTTTGTGAAATTTCTTCCTTCCTAGATATTCCTCAATCAAGTGGTATTATTGCAAAGTGGAAGTGTTTAGGAACTATGCTGCTGACTCAGTAACTGCAGAGTTCAGCACAATAAAGTGGCTGAGCAGCTCCTGTAGGTGTCACATGTAGGTGGAACAGTACCTTTGTCCACATAACGTACACTATACTGCCAAAAGCATTCACTCGCCTGCCTTCACACACATATGAACTTGAGTAACATCCCATCCTTAATCCACGCTGTTTAATATGATGTCGGCCCACCTTTTGCAGCTATAACAGCTTCAATGCTTCTGGGAAGGCTTTCCACAGGTTTAGGAGTGTTTATGGGGATTTTTGACCATTCTTCCAGAAGCACATTTGTGAGGTCAGACACTGATGTTGGAGGAGAAGGCCTCTCTCGCAGCCTCCGCTCTAATTCATCCCAAAGGTGTTCTATCGGGTTGAGGTCAGGACTCTGTGCAGGCCAGTCAAGTTCTTCCACACCAAACTCGCTCATCCATGTCTTTATGGACCTGCTTTGTGCACTGGTGTGCAGTCATGTTGCAACAGGAAGGGGATTGCCAGATGAAGAAGTGTGATTCATCACTCTAGAGAATACGTCATAAACAATGTTATCTATTTATACCATTTTAAATGTTACATTTTATTCTGTCTGACACTTTGCAGTGTGCTTGGTGATGTAAGGCTTGAATGCAGCTGCTTGAAAACCCATTCCATGAAGCTCTCTGTTCTTGAGTTAATCTGAAGGCCACATGAAGTTTGGAGGTCTGTAGCGATTGACTCTGCAGAAAGTTGATGACCTCTGTGCACTATGAACATCAGCATCTGCTGCCCTCACTCTGATTTTGTCTCCTACCACTTCATGGCTGAGTTGCTGTCATTCCCAATCGCTTCCACTTCGTTATAATACCACTAACAGTTGACTGTGGAATATTTAGCGGTGAGGAAATTTCACAACTGGTCTTGTTGCACAGGTGGCATCCTATTACGCTACCACACTGGAAGTCACGGAGCTCCTGAGAGCGACCCATGCTTTCACAAATGTTTGTAGAAGCAGTCTGCATGCCGAGGTGCTTGGTTTATACACCTGTGGCCATGGAAGTGATTGGAACACCTGAATTCTGTGATTTGGATGGATGAATAAACGTATGTCTAAACTGTAGTGAGCACAATCAGAAACTGTGGAAACTTTGATACCAGTTTGAAACCAATGAAGAAATACTAGATCTGACTAACTATGTCTTCATATTGCCTTTTTTTGCTATAGTGAAACAAAAATGAACCTGTTTTTTTTATAGGATTTCCCTATAAAAAAAAAACCCTATTATCCAATTTTAAAGAAAGCTATCTAGATCCAGGCCAAGATTTACGAAGTTCTTCCTTTGCCCGTCCACCACCTCTCCACTTAGGTTTAATGAAACAGAGGTTATTCTGCACAAAAGCATTGTGTAACAGAACTTCTGCAGGACTCTTTCTTTGTTCTTGTTCTGGAGTAGATGCTGGTTCAACTCTATCCAGCTGAGGTTTTGTTATCCTTTACCTCTTAAAAAGCCTTGACTGTGCTCTTACAGGTCAGGCGTGTAATTAATGTATTTTTGGAGGGGGGGGGGGCATTAAAGCAAACCAAAGGATTTCACAGGGTGAAAAAATCATTCTAGGAGATGCCAAAATGACATTTCAAACCTTTAAATGGACATAACATGAGTATTTTAAGAGGAGTGAACTCATAGGTTCAATATGCAGTGTCTGTTAAATGTTTTTGCATGAGACAGTCAGAGCCTGCCGTCATGTGGCCACGGCTCGACTTCTCCCATTAAAGTTTTCCCACCAGTCGCAGGTGTTGACCGGTCGTCTGGTCCCCGTTTGGCCATAAATGTCTGGGATGTGTCAGGCCTTCCTCAGCTCTGCTCCCTTTGTAGTCTGCAATGGGAACCTCGTTTTGTCTTTGTAGTCGTCAAGCAGAACCTTATTTTGGCAGCCACCGTGTTAAAGGGGACAGGTGATTTATGGCGGAGGGGGCAACAGGGTGATCCCCGCCATTCGTTTCTTCATTTTTGGGGGGGGAGGGTACTTGTTCTAGATGTTTTTATGGTGTCCGAACACACTCTACAGTCTATTAGTACCCTGAGTGCTGGGCTCGGGGTCCAGGATTAGCGATCAAAAGACTGAGGGTGGGGGCACTGGGGTAAAAGGTTGGAGGTAACATTAGCCCGGCCTGCCCAGGTGGCGTGGCTGAAAAGAGACTCCCATCTGGGGTGTAGATGGGTAGAACATGGGCTATGTGTGTGTGTCGGCTTCCAGCCTGCTGTATGTGGAGCCTGTGTGTGCACGACTTTTATGGAGCGTACACTTAGTCGTGAACTCCGTCTAGTTGGATTCGAACCGTAACCGATTGGATTTCAGGCTCGGAGAGGTGACCCCTGACCTTTTTACAACATCTGTGCCCCTGATTTTTTCTCAACCACATTACTCTGAGTGCCACTGCCACCCACCTCACCCAGAAAATAAAAAATCCTAACAGTAATTGAAATCATATTTTTTTGCTGGAGTTTCTGTGAGCAGCTTTGAGTAAAGGTCAGGGAAGGGACAGAGATGTAGCTTCAGTCATTTGTTATTGAATTGCCTGAACAGTTGCCATGAGCATGTTGAAAATTAGGCAATTGAACAACAGATTTCAGTTTTAATTCTTCCAAATGACCTTTAATTAAAAACTGAATGGACTTTGCTGGGACACTGTCCTCCTAAAGGGTCGCATGAAAAGTCCATTATCTCAATATAATGTTGAAAATACTGATATGATTTCCTACTTTATATTATGTGGATTTAATATAATGTGTAACTGAGGCCAGTTTAAATGCGTAACGTGTTATTTTTTTTAGATTTAACAACAAATTTTGCATCTTTTAAATGTTGCAAAAAACACGCATAAGTCCTTTTTTTTAAATCAATAAATAGGTTTATTGTCTTACAGCAGTCACTCACAGCACGGATTCAGGCCACTTAAACATCTTCCTGCCCATGACAGAGCTGGTGGTCTCATATGTGGGTGGTCTCATCCTCCGCGTCTGAGTCATGTGGCAGAGAGAGCTGAGCTTCAGGGAGGTTGTTGCACTGCAGGTAGCTTAAAACCACTTGGACCTGAGCGCACGCACACACACACACGCACACACACGCACACACACGCACACACACACACACACACAAAGAGTGAAAGCAACATAAGTTTCTAAATCATCCCCCTCGAACACCTGCAGGCTTTAAAATCTATTTCAGTACAAAATATCGCACACTTTATGAAAAATATCTTTTTACGTCTCTAAAAATGAAAGGCGAAAACAAACCCTTAAATGAATGATGTCATTGATTGGCAGTGACATCATAGATTTGTTTTTCCTTCTTTTTGGAGTTTCAGTCATTGATTCAGTTGCGGGGTATGGCCGAATAGCAGCCATAATAAGAGCTGCTCGAATTCCCTGAATACTGAGGAAAAGGTCATGTTTCCTTTATTACCTGCTTTAGCATAAGATACACTGGACCACGCTTTATGAAAAGAAAGGAAATATTTCTGTTCAAATCCATAACAAAACAGACAATTCACAGAAAATGATCAATAAACCTGACAAAGTGGCACCGATCATGTAAAAGTTAACTAGACGAGTGTTTTCATGTTCACGCTATAACTTCCTGGTATGTTTTGAATCTGAAAGCTGAACTTTGAACAGTAACGGAGGTGTTGCCTCTTTAAATCAAGATTATGAATTAGATCAATTATATATTGTAAATTATATCATTATACCAATTATATCAATTATATCATAAACTATATGAAGAATTAGTTTAAGGTTTGCTGTAGTTCAGTTAGCTTTTGTTATGTCAGCCTTTAGGATTATTATTCATTCATTAATTAATTTCTACTTCAGGTCAGCTGGTGCGGGCTCCGGGCTCCAGCCCCCACCCCCTGTGGATGGATGAGTGATGCATGGAGGGATTTTTGCTTCAGTCAAAAAAAAAAACTTTAACAAATCAGAGAAGAGGAGTTACACTCATCTCTCAAGGAAGAAGAAATAATAAACGAAGACTTATTTTATAATCTTTCCACCCATTTGCTTCCACTTATACAATTCTGGAGCATGGTGTGGCTGTCATGAGGCCAGTCTGCCTCAGGGCTAACACACACTAAAAGACAACCATTCACATCTATGGCCAATTTAGAATCACCAGTTAACCTAACAGGCTCGTCTTTGGGCTGTGGGAGGAAGCTGGAGCATCCCGAGAAGGCCCACAAGCTCCACACAGAAGGGCCCACAGCTGGCCAGTGGATTCGAACCCAGGATCTTCTGGTTATGAGGCCAGTGTGCTAATTACTGCTCCTCCATGGCTGCCATTATGTTTCTTAATTAACTTTTTGATCGAATATATGTTCATTTTTCTTTAAAATTCCAACCTTTGCAATGAAGTGATATTTTTCACCAGTGGTTCTCGTTTCTATGGCCTGGCTCACAGGTAGGAGGCACATTTAGTAGTTCACTTTCTGGACATTGTAGTTCCAACACAGCAAACATGAGCTCTTCATCACACCTGTTCTTGACCTAACAACGTTTTGAGATCAAAGTAAAATGATCAGGTAATGAAGGAAGGAGCTCATTTTTGAATGATTTGACCTGATCCCCGCTCTCATGCCCCACCTCAGCTGTCACCCCACTTCCACTATTCTGCCTTACCCACCTGTAGAGTCACCTGACCTGCTCTTTCCCTTTTAACCCCCTGCATGTTTATACACCCCCAGCTCACAGTGCTAAATAAATAAAATAAAATAAATAAAATAACATAGAATAAGATAAATACATTTGCAGACATTGTACTGAGCACGGCCAATTCCAGACATCAATCTTTTTCTCAGGTATCCAGAAACATTTCATGCTCACCTGGACGACCACCTCCTGAGAGATATCCACAGTGGGCCCGTTGTGCCCATCCCCAGCCACAGGGGGGCGTATGAGGCTGGGACCAAACACAGTAGCGAGGTTTTGTAGAGACATCTTGTTTATGTGTTGCCTCTCTGAGACTCTGGAGGGGAAAAAAGATTTAAAATATTTTAAAAGATGGAAAATATCAGCTTTCAGTTTTAACTTCCAATGGAAGCAAAATTCACTCTAATTATTGGCAGAAAAATATGAAGGTTAGAGCAACGTAACTACGTCAGGGTGAACAGGTGTGGTGTCTGATTCATACCGTTGGAGGTGATGCAGGAGGTAGAGGAAAGTGTGGCGGTTGACATCAGGACAAGACTGCAGCAGGGGCAGCATGGAGACCAGCCGTGAGTTTTGGTCCTGGATGTCTACATGGAAATCAGTCAGCATGCAGTTAACTGAGGCGGGGTCTGTGAGACTCAGAGGGCATCGCTTAAAGGTCACCCTGCTGTTTATATCATCAGAGCTAATGGAAAACAATGTTTTAGAATGAATGTTTTGGCTTTAGATGCTGAATTTGCACTGAACAGAACCCCAAAGAGGCAACCAGTTCCGCAGGTGACGCATGCAAGATTTAAAATAAACTCCAGTGAAGTATGCATACAGCATGCATATGCTTTGTCGTGTACTGGGGATGTGTTGTCTTACCCAGGCTTCTTGTGAGACTCTCAAACAGCTCAGTGGGTATCAGAGGTTTAGGCAGTTCTCTGAAGTAAAGTTTGAGGACACCAGCGACGGCGTTCACTTCTGCGCTTCTCAGTTTCTTCACTGCTTCGCGGAGATCTGAGCAGACGATAGATCATGATTCTTCTTTTGGCATTCACTTCCTTCCTCACAGGCACAAATTTATGTATGGGTATGCAACGCAATGCATATATAGACCAGCAGATAAAAGATCGTGAGTTTCTTATTGTCTTTTTATAAACAAGAGTTATTGTAAACGGTACATCCTTCGGCAAAGCTCAGCACTAGCAAGTGTTGAGTGGCTGAGTTGTTGCAGCCAGACTTGAGAGACAAGACCAAATGTTACCACTACGGAAAATTAATCAGAAATATTTTTGTCTCTTTGATCCTTCATATGGCACCAGTTTTGTGACTAAATGTATTAAATAATGATATTCCTTTGAGTTATACTGTGCGTTTAGCGCTAAAACATTGCTGCCAAGCACAAACATAGACTGCTGTGCAAAAGTCTTGAGCCACCCCTCAGTTCTTTATTTTTGTTTCCAAGCAGTCGGACTTTCTTGTACTTTTTAACTCATTTTCAGTCCTTGTACCAATTTATTTTCTTTTGCCAAGTCACAGGCCTTAATAACTATCTACAGCAGATGAACAGCATCTGAAAGTCACGTCCTTAAGAAAAAGAAAAATCCAGCAGAGACCTGACACAGGACCTGAGAGATGCATGTGGCCTTTCAGCTGATCCATCTACTGTTAAGACATGACAAGAAAGCTGTGTTAAAGAATAAAGGTGGTCATAGCAAATATTGACTTTAAACTCTGTTTTTGCCTTATATGCTGTATTGGCACATATGTTTGCACATGCTTTAAAAAACTGCTGCACCTATTTCCCATTTTCATAGCAAAATATAAAGAAATGAGGGGTGGCTGCAGACTTGTACACAGTACTGGTCTGCCATTATCACTGTAATCATGTTAGCGTATTGATATGAGGACCTCTTTGGTTGAAAGAGCAGACTCAAAACCAAGCACGTTCCAAAACAGACATGCATGTAATTTCCCCTTGCTACATTTCCGGTGTCTCTCCACTTTTACTTTTAACTAAACTGCCCTAAATAATCTTTAAGAAAAAGGATGAGAGCTGAAATGTTTGCGTCATGTTGAAGAAGAGCAGAGTGAAGCGTTTGATGACTGGAGCTCACACCCGTCTGCTGTGCAACGACACACGCCAACAGAAAGCTGATGTTTGCGCAGTGTGTTTTCTTACTGCTGTTGAACGCAGCCCTGAGCATGCCGATTTCACTGCTGGTTCCTGAAATCCTGTAGATTCCCACCTCTTCCATGCCTCTCCTCTCCACTTCCTCCACGCAGCATCGCACCACATGAGGAACCAGCACTCCCTCCTGTCTGAAAGAGGATCGAGAGGGTTTGTTTTTGTTTTTTTTAAAGCATTGCGTCAGTTGTGTTGCATTTGATTGATAAGCTGTTTCATTTCATTTCAGTCTCCACTCTTGCCACACTTCTGCTTCTCTTTAACTCGCTTTCCCACAAATCAAACCGGAAACTAGCTTCACGAAAGGGGACACAAGGGAAATAAAACTCTAACCGCACTACAGCTTTCAGTTTCAAGGTGTCTAGATTTTTCCGGTCAGCCCAGAGGGGGGGGCAGCACTGAAATGACAGGCAGGGACTTACTGTGCCACGGTTTCAATGGGGACGCAGAAGACCGGCAGCTGTTGAATTGTGGAGCTGGGTGGGGAGAGCGCGTGGGGAGAGTATTTCAGGGAGAGCGTAAGCTCCACCTGGCCCAGCTGTAGAGTCTGTTTTTTCCATCGCTTATTCAGAGTTTTAGACTCCAACTGATGAACACAGAAAAAAAAGTAAACATCCACTTGGCACAGAAATGTTAGGATCATTAGTTTAAAAAAAAAAAAAAATCTATCTGGTGAAATGATTACCCTGGGGTATTTTCACCCATAACCTCAACCTCTGCTCTGGTAACACAGGCATGTGCCATAATCAACTTTATTTATGTAGCAAGTTGCAGAAAACAAAGCAATGAAACATTTAAGAAAAGGTAAAGGTGAATCAGCATCCAGAGGAGAAGACTGGCAGTGCAAGGAGATTAAAAGAGAGCAGTGAAGGAAATTGAAAATCTAAAATTAATTAAATTAAAAGCAAATATAAAATAATTAAAAATGAACAGTGGGAAGAAATTATTTAAAAAAAAAAAGAGGACAACGCAGAGACAACTCAAAGTAGAGGCTCAGAAAAGGCCTTCTTATAAAAGTATGCCTTTAAAAGAGATGGCACGTTTCACTTGCCCCAGCATTAGACTAGAGCAGGTAAGCAGTAAACAAGAGGGCATCATGTGTCTTTTCTCCTGCCTGCCTGTTCTACCCAGGCAGTACCCTGGCTTATTGCATTTTTTTCCCCCACAATTTAAAAACATGTCTGATGCCAACTTTTTCCTACTGTGTACCAAAGGTTCAAAGTTCTGTTGATTAACATGATGCCCAAGACAGTGTGACACCCCTCCTGCTGTCTCAAGGAGGTCCTGGCCTACTCTTCCTGATAATTGGCTGAAATGGGAGGGTCATCACCTCACCTGGGCCTTCCAGCCTATAAAAGCTGAACCAAAAGAACTGCTTACCCACTCTCTCCCACTTAGCGGAGATTCTAGAGTTTACTGGAGCCCCAGGCAAAAATTCACAGGGGGCCCCTCCAAACAGGAGGTTACATTATTCAAGTGTCTCTCCCACACATTTAGTGTTATTTAAGCATTTTATTATCTAGCATTAATTTAATTTCTCCAAAAAAAGAAAATGCTGTCTTGGTTTTTTCCTTTTTCTCTTCCTCTTTTTTCTTCCTCTTTGTTTCTTTCACTCCCAGAAGAATAAATACTCATTTCCATTGAGTAGCTTCCACCACTTACAGTGGGAGTGAATGCAGACCCCTTTCGTAGCACAGGTCTCTCCTACTGTCATTGCAAACTTTGCACATTGCCACTGCTGTAGGTTAATGTTTGTACCTGAGGTGCCACTTGCTGCAGGCACTGCTTCTAAAGGATGGCTGTAGCTCAGGAGATAGAGCAGGTCATCTACTAATCAGAAGGTCCATTCTGCATGCCAAAGTATCTTTGAGCAAGAAACTGAACACCAAGTTGCTCTTCGATGCATCCATTGGCGTATGAATGTTAGATAGAAAGCACTTAAGCATAGAAAGAAGTGCTCATATCTATGGGTGAATGAGGTGTGTTGTATAAAACGCTTTGAGTGCTCAGAGGAGAAAAGCACTATATAAGAGCCGGTCTATTTACTCCACCTGGTGTCAACCCACTTTGATGTTTGTAGCTTGGTTATTTGACGTTTAAAAAAGTTATCTTTTATTCAAATAAACCTCTTGTATGAACTGTCATCTTGTCACCTACTTTGAGCCAGTTCATGACAAATGGCCACAACACGCCAAATACCAAAAGAACTTGAAGTACTCAAAAAAACAACTCAGCTAATCATTTAGAAAACTACAAGCTAAATTAGTCATTAACACTGACTTAAACTCTGTTCTTGCTAATTGTTTTAAATATCCTGGACGAGCCCCCATTTATCATGAACAGCCTTAAAGTAAGCATGAAACACTACACTATAACACTACTGTACAAAGGCTAAATAACACTATGAAGTCCCACTCTAAAAAAAAAAAAAAAAAAAAGTCAGATTTAACATTGCCTGTTAAGCAGGATTTAAGAAATAAGTGTTTAACATTTTTAACTTTTTGGAGGAGAGCCTGCTTTGAGTCAGGTGCACCGGTGGTTCACCAGACCTAAAAGCTGGAGTCAGACACTCAGATTTTTCCTCGTTGGGTCGGGTGTACCGACTGATGCAATCAGCTGACAGAGCAGATATCCACAAGATCTAATCAGCTCTATTTTGTGGAATAAAATAATCTTTTTCCCAAGCACATCCATCCACTTCACAGCATAACAGACTACTATATGTGCTCTGTACTGGTGCAAAATGGCACTAGACATGTTCTAAAAATGTATTTCTTCAATCCAGCTTCATGGACAATGTTTAATCTGTGACAGTTTTTTTAGAGCAGGGCTCCATGGTGTAAATTAGCCATTACACATGTGGTGTTTCATGTCCACTTTAAAGTGGCAAGGAGCGCATCCTGTTGCAGCTGGAAACACTGATGAGAGCAGAGAGTTTCTGTGGGGTCAAACTCAAAGCAGAGCTTAATCAGCTCCGTAGAGCTGAGAGGAACTGCAATAATTTATTTATGGGTTTGTCACTATGAGAAAAAATTACACAATTTAAAAAATTGTTAATATAAAAATATTGATTTACAGCTTAAATATCTATCCAGCTATATCATGTTTACATAATTTTGACCCTTTGTTCAGTGTTGCTGGTAACATTGTAACTTTATGAAAACTTACTGTATTCATAAAGATAAAGCTGAAGTTATTTCATATTGTTGTACCTTAACTGTAGCTTTTCCCAGAATAGTATCATCCTGTCCGTCTGACTGGCTCACACATAACACCCTCAAGTTCTGTGCCCCGTCCACCTGGAAAGACAGCTCCTGTTTGAAATAAAAGAAGATGTTAAAACTGACCAAATACTTCAACTTCCTCAATCTGCAACCGGATAATTTGTGTCTTACACTAATCCTTTTGGTCCTGCCTAATGGTTGGATTTAGTGTAGATTTCACTGCCACTGATAATGTGTAAAGCATGGCATTGTCAGACAAAAGTGCAGACTTTTGTAATCCTCTGAGCTCAAGCCTGAAATTATGTCAGATGCTGTCTAGACATGAAGAAGTCAATTGCTTCCTTGAACTTTGAACTGGTTGACAGTAGAACTTTAGCTCATATGTGCTGATGTCTCTTATTTCCTTTAGTTTGATCTTAATTAACTCAAGATTAAAGAAAAATATAACATTTTGTATTTCAAAGAGCTTGAGTCCAACCTGGTCCCAGTGTGGGTTTAGGCTGAGCACTGAAGAGTGTGTCTGGGTCTGTTGATCGTAAAACTCGTAGCCATCCACTTCAGCACACACGTACACACCTGAATGAGGAAGAGAGAATCATTAATGACCCAATGAGCCTGTAGTTTGTGGCTTTAGATAGAGGATAGGCTCACCATTAAAAAGCCCAACCTCTCATGACATTTAAAAACTAAATATTAAGAAGCATACATGCTGGTTGCTGAAGACCAACAGCAGAATCAATGGCCACACTCAAAGTCCCACATAACAAATCTTTGTTCAGTCCTGGTGAAAGAAGCAGAGACAAATCTCACTGCATTTAATCATGCTGAATAAAAGTGTAACAGTAATACAGGACAGACATGACGGAAGTCACACTAAAAAGGGTTGTGGGTCTCCTGTAAAGATCAAAACGAGAACCTCACAAAGTGTATTGCATTTCAGTCACAGATGAGATTCTGTGGTGAGAAAAAGTGAGCCTCCCTACCAGCACAAAGGCTATATAGTGGCGGCTGCTGTGTCATTCTCAGTTTCACACACGAACTGGTCAGCGTGAGCAGGTCTGGGGGGACGGTTTCTATGTCTGGCAAACACAAGGCAAATACAAGCACCAATCAGCTTACATAAAGGCAGTGTTCATGCAAAGAGGAATAACTCCCCAGTGAGAGAAACTTGTTATTAATGATTATTAAAGCTCAAAAAATTTAAACATATCAAAAACAAGCATTTCTCTTCTTGACATCTGTAGGTGGGTGATATTTTGTCTAATGCCCTTGTTTAAAATTGTATTTATTATTAAAGTTATGCATTATTAGGGGTGTAGCCTCACTGATGTTAAATCAAACACAGGCCGCATAGCGTCTGTCATTGCAGCTAATTTAAGTCATGCATTAGACAGTTTAATATAGGTTTTAATCTAAGTGTATACATGAGTTAAATTGCAGCTTTCATGACATAAAAATGACCGCAAAGACTTATCAGTGCTCGGACAGCTGCAAATGGATTAGCAGAGTAACAGTAATTACACTCCAGAGTGGTCAAAAGCTGTGTACTCACTAGCTGTGGTGAGTTTATGGATGGCCCCTCTCCATTCTTCTAGTTCAAAGAGCGAGGAGAAGAGGAGAGTGTGACTCTGTGGTGAGACAAACAGATCATTGTGTAATCTTATTTAGGACTGGACTGATCTCAAATTAGCACAAAAAGTAAGGAAATTTGTATTTGGTTGGTTATTACTTTGTTGTAACAATGCTCGTTGGCAATAAATCTTATACCGTTGGGAAGCCTGTTAGTCTCCCCTTAAATGGTGACACATTTGTAAGGAAAATGCATTTTTGATACAGCAGAGTTGCGCCCATGAAAATCTTCTCTGCCAATGCCAAACAGCTTATTCTGCTACTGACTCTTGTTTAGAGCGCCTGGTGCTCCAGGTGCTGACAGTCAGGCTGGTCATCTCAATGCAGTGAGATATTGAGATGAGATTCTGCAACCAGTGGCAATCCCATATCTCCACAGTCTGAGACTGGCCTCTATCCTCCAAGATAACAACGCTCACCCCCACAGAGCGGGGTTTATCAGAGACTGCCTCCAGAATTTGAGAGTGGAGAGGATGGGAAGGCCTGCCTGCAGTCCTGACCTCAACCCCAATGGACACTTGTGGGATCATCTTGGGTGTGCTGTTTGTGCCAGAGTGACCAACACAACCACACTGCCTGACTCGCAACAAAGAAGATTTGGCAAGTTTTTCATGGGCGCAACCCACATACTCAACTTTGCTGCTGTCTTTCCAATGGTATGAGATTTATCCAATCCAATTTTTTTAATAAAGCACTTTAAATCACCCACAGGGGCCAAAATGCTGTTCAGCAGAACAACAAAATACATAAAATACAACTCAATAAATACATAAAATGCCTAAGAGATACATAATATATATAAAATACACAAACTATTTAAGCACAGCTCACTCGGCATCTTACTCGGTGTTAAAAGCCAAAGAAAAGAGGCAAGTTTTTAAAAATGATTTAAAATGAGTGAGTGATGAGGCCTGTCTAAAATGCAGTGGAAGATCATTCCACAGATTTGGTGCTGCCACAGCAAAAGCCCGGTCCACTCTGAACTTAAGTCTACTTTTAACCACAGTCAGGAGCAGCTGATCTGCTGGCCTGAGAGACCGGGTGGGAGTATACGAGTGTAGCAGCTCATAGAGTAAGGTGGGGCAAGTCCATTTAGAGATTTAAAAGCTAATAAAAGACATTTAAAAAAGGATCCTAAAATGAACGGGCAGCTAGTGGAGTGAAACTAAAACAGGTCAAACGTGCTCATGTTTGCAAGCACCGGTTAAAAGACGCACAGCGGCGTTCTGCAGCAGCTGTAGCTGAGCAATAGAGGACCCGCTAAGCCCCACATGAAGTGCATTAAAGTAATCAAGCCAACAAAGAGAACTTTAATTTGGCCAGCTTGATGTGACAGCCTTGGTGTGACTATCATGCTTCAGGTCAGATCTATTTTAACACCTACGTTTGTGATCATTGGCTTGAGATACTGTACCAGAGAACCCTGATCTACCAAACGGTGTCACAGAAGTCCTACCAAAAACCATCACCTCTGCTTTTCTCTCATTGAACTTTAGGAAGTTTAGAGCCATCCACGCCTTAATCTCATCTAGGAACTTAAATAATGGCTCCACTGTGTAGGAGTCCTTCCTTTTGAGAGGCACATATATCTGCCTATCATCTGCATAGCAGTGGAATGAAGTCTCATGTTTTCTAAATAAGAAAAGAAGCGGGCCTAGAACCGAGTCCTGTGGGATCCCAAACACAAGTGGAGGGCACGACATCACAAATTCAGACTGAGAACATTTTATTCATCAAATGTGACTGAAACATCTCAGTCCTGTGCCCCCTATTCCCACCCACTGCTCCAGTGAGAGATAGAAATTTGATGGTCAGTTGTGTCAAAAGCAGCAGTGTTACAACAAAGAAATAATCAGCCAAACACAAATTTCCTTCCTGTATGTGCATTTGTGTACCTTGCCGCTGGGGCTGTGCAGCTCCAGTCTGTAAGCAGTAGAGAGTGTGAGCAGCATCAGCTCCATTTGTTCCAGTTTCTTCCTGCTACGAGCTTCCAGGCCCCTGGATGCTTTCTTCACACAGAGAAATGTGGTAACAGTTCACAAGAAATTACACTGTTATTATACACTGCTATCTATTGTTTTTGTTATTTTATTTGTTATCAGGTTCAGGATTAGTCGATACTAGCAGTAGTGACAGTCGATCTGAGGATGCGATATCATTTCCTGTTATTGGTTTGCTAAATACACATTCCTCCGGTTCAAAAGCCAAACGCATGGTGATCAGCTGGGTAGACACGTTTGTAACTCCATGAAAAATAGATTCATAAACAAAATTTCAATTGCCTTGATTTTTTCATGTCTAAAGACGAAGAATCTCAGGGGGAAAAAAAATCTTGACTCAGGTTCTGATAATTCATGCATGAAAAGGTTAAAAATATTTATCTTTTTTTTTCTTCTTTCCTTTAAAACTGGCAGTTGCTCTACTGTACCTACTGGTAAGTATTTTTAGGTAGTGAAAAAAAAAAAAAAGCTCTTGCTAAATGTTTGACAGTTACGCCATATATCGCAGGCTGTGTTATGAAGTGCTGCCAGAAATATTTATATCTCAGTCATCTGGTTACTCTCACTTTCTGTGTCATAAACACACCGAATTTTGTTGTAGCTGCTGTACTAGCTGCTGATGTAGGAGATACAGCTTTGATCTGACGTTGTGTAAGCGGACATTGGTGTCAGGCGGTCGTTCCTTGTCTGCAACCCAGCGAAGTCTGAGACCAGCGAGGGGAAGATACCAGCAGAACCTGTACTGGTCCTGCTTCCTGGGAGAAACACAGCATGCACGGGCAATATAAGACAACTGTTTTCATGAATCCTAAAGCACCTTTAAACTGCTGTGAGTTCATTTTTAAATGAGAACATCTGCAGGTTTGCTACCGCTAGAATGTTGTTGTAGAAAATGGTGACCACATTTCCCACAAGCCAAGCCTCGTGCGCACTTGTGCTGAACTCACCCTCTATTTGCATGTTTAAATCTTGTGCACAGCAGGAGGTCGGTGTAAAGGAAGAGATGACGCAGGCTCCGTTCACCCTCACTCACATCCACCACAAAGCCGTCACGCATTAGCTGGCGTCTCTGGGAGAACGCACACAAGTTGTATTAGAGGTGCAGTCATTTTTTTTTTTTACAAAATATTTGGTTCAGTTTTCTAAATTTTTCTGAAAAACATGAAAAAATTAGTCAGGCTGTTAATTTGGGAGGGTGACGATATTCAGCAGGGCACACATGCAATGTAACAGCTCTACATATTCATTTAAAGGGATCTGGTTGAAGACAAATCTCACCATGCCACGACTTAACGTGACCTCCCGTTTACTTTGTGAACTCTCGTTGACACCAGACAGGAAGCTGCGAGACAATCTCAGAGCTTCCTGTAAAGCTGTGTGATCTTTATGCTCCGTTGGTGTCGTCTTCAGGAGGTCCTGTAAGATGACAGAGGTCGGAAGATCAGAAAATAACCAGGAGAAAGCGCCTGCTCCAGGAAACACATATGGAATCTCGTCATGAAAACTGATGCAATGAATAATCACTGATGCAAAAGACAGATTAAAATAAGACCCCCCCCCCCCCACACACACACACACACAAAAAAAGAATAGGGTTTAATAAAAACTGTCGATGGCTTACCTGCAGCACTAGTGTGGTTTTTGTAACTCTGTCCAAAGGTTTGTAGAGAAGAGCTATAAAGACAAAGAGAGGTATTAGACGCTGGCAGACAAATGTGTATTTTGTATAATAAAAAAATCACAGTTGTACCTTCAAATGTGTATGTAGTACGAGCTTTGTCTGTGCCGTTGTTGGACATCATGCTCTGAAAAAGCAGCGGCAGATAAAGTAACACTGATACAGCTCAATGGATTCACCGCGCTCTCATGTTAATGCAGAGCTTTTAGTACCTCGGCCAGAGTTCGGAAGCGAGGGTCTGCGTTTGTGCACTTCCTAACCACTTCCACGGCTTTCTCGTAGTTTTCAATGAAGCCGCCATACAGCCCAATCTGGCTCACCTGCAAAGGTAACACACACTGCATGGATATCCAAAGCCTGACCTTGATGTGACACTCTCAAACTACATCAGGCTGTTTATCACACCTCTAAAATTTTAGTCAGAAACTGAAAAAAAAGGCTTCTGTGATTGATGTTATCCTTCCTTTTGTCAGTGTGATCCTAAAGGGGTGATTTTTTTAAGAAGCGCTTTGGCCTGTAGAGATCTTTCACAGCAGATTTGAGTCACTAGACAAACCCGAGTCGTACATACGACAAACAAAAACGTTTTTCCATTCACATGTCACAGTCAGATGCCTCCTAAAGCTGAAACAGCTATTAGTTTAAGCACATGGACGTCCGCAGGTTCACCCGGCGCACCAGCAGCCGAGTGCTGACTTCATCACTTTGCCACCTGTGCCCTCCTCGGGGGTGAAGTGGTGCCACGGCGGCTCTATGTACACGGCAGTCAGTGATGGTGGACACTGTGCTAACCTACCTGCTAAGGTTTCCTTGTTCTGCTGTGAGAATTAATCCGATGTTCAGCATTTGTTCCGCACGACTTTTCTCCCAGGCCGCTCGCGGCCCACCTGTCCCACACTGGTTTCTCAATATGTCTGTGTTTACTTGACCTTTGGTTACTTCCTGTTTTAATTTGAAGGTGAGTTTTCTCTCTTGTCTTGCTTTGGTTTTACTTTCTGCTTTTGTTGCTTTCATTATTACCTTTACTTTTCATTATTGTCACCTGGATTTGATTGTTTCCTCCTGGGTCTAATTCCCACATGTGCCTAACCTCCAATCACCCACCCGTGTCTGTGCCTGTGGGTGTGCATATTACAGTGCAGTATACAATCCTACTGTATCTGCCCCTATGTCTTCATCAGTTTGTGATAAAGACATTTTTTTATGCCTGCATTGGCGTCATCTCACTGCCATGCTTTGCCATCTATGTCCAATTTAGAATCACCAGTAAGCAAAATTGTGTTTTTAGACAGGCGAGGCAACAAGTCCTAACCACGGAACCACTTTGCTACACTATTTAAAAGTGCAAACAGGCATGTTCTGTAAATTTAAATACAAACTGACGGCCTGCTAGGGAACATCCCACCTCTTGCCCTCTGCAACATAAGGAGGGTATGGCTAATACATGAATAAAATTGACTTGACTGCATTAAGCTTTGTTATTTCTATTCTGCCAGATGTTTCTGATATTACTGTGTAAGTTCATGGAGAGAAACATACACGTTTGGTCTATTGAGATGCATTAACAGCAGAGCATGTTGATATAAAGTATTCATGTGTCTGTGCAGGAAGCCGTGCTCATCTTAGATGTGTTGTTGATTTCAGTCGGCTCAACTGATATGTGGCTAAATCTTCCTTCTTGTGATCTCTACAAAGCCTGTGTACACACAGTCCACGGTTCACCAAATACTCGCTTGGTGTACAGTGGAGCTTTTTTTAAAACAGCTGCCTGCTGTGTCTCAAAACAGCATTAATGAGAGCCGCTGTGGCTCAGAAAACGCCCTCAGTCACACTGTGGTTAGGACTGCTGCCTCACAGGAAGAAGGTTCCTGCTTCAAACCCCCTGGTTAGATGAGGCCTTGTTCTCGCTGTCCATGTGTGGGTTTCCCCAGCTTCCTCCAGCAATATAAAGACATGCACGTTACGTTAACTGATGATTTTTAAAAAAGGAGAAAGGAGAATAACTGCTGAACCGTTAGGGAACCGTTCTTTGCCTCTTTGTGGAGTTCTACAATTGAAGCACCACATACGACACAAATGGCAAACTCACCATTTTCAGGAACAGGTCCCCAACCACAAGCTCAAAGTCTCCGCATCTCATTCCTGCCTCCTCACCAGGGCTGATCTCAGTCTGGCAATGAGCGTTCAAGCGCGCCTTCAGTCCTGAGTAAAAAGTTTGGTGCACGTCTCTGAGCTCAGGCACCTGGTAGAAAACGGTCTGGACCTGCTGACTGGACAGAACTGGTTGGGAGGTCCCAGCTGAGGCCCGTAGGGCCTTCATGGGCTAGAGAACAAAATAAAAAAAACAAAGTAACTGTGTTAAATAGCAGCCAGTTGTGGTGAGAAAGGAGAACAAGGTTGTGAGCAGAAAAGAGAAATAGGCTGTGGTGAAGTGAGAGGGACATGAATGTGTGAAGTAGGCAGTTCGCATGTGCTACATCCGCAAAGCATAATCAGCTCATTAAATTTGGCAAATGCATGTAAACTACTATAACAGCAAGAGCATACATTACGTTACATTTAGTCACCCACTAAATGTAAGAGTGCAGTGCTCAGCCCATAATTGCACACAATGCTGCAGTCATAATAAACTCACATCTTTGTCTTTTGTTAAATGAGTCACAAACTGCAGGAATGGGGAAATGAGTGCATCTGTTGTTAATAATAGCACTGAAAAGCGAAAGAAGAAATGGATCCAGGCACTTGGTATTGCACCATCATATCCTGACTTGATTTGGTTTAACCGCACTCATTGGACTGACCAATACTCAGAGCAATGGGAAACTCCAAGAAGGAGAATTGCAGATTTGCACAAGTTGGGAAGGTCTCTTGGGGCCATTTCTAAACAACTGCAGATTGCAAGATCATCAGTTCAAACAACTGTTTGCAAGTACAAGTTATTGAGATGTGTCACAACAAATAAATGAAACAGTCACTCTCAGATGAGAGGAAATTGGTTAGGATGTTCAGGAACAACCCAGGAACCACCAGGGCTCAATCCTGCCATGAACTGGAAACTGCTGCATCACCAGTGTCGCTGTCCACAGTGAAGCTAGTTTTATATTGCTGTGGACTGAGAGGGTGCTGATCCAGAAAGAAGCCCCTGCTCCAGAATCGACACCTTCAGGCTCAACTTAAATTTGCAGCTGCCCACATGGACAAACCAAATGCCTTCTGGAGAAACGTTTTACAGTCAGATGAGACAGAGATTGAGCTATTTGGCTGCAATGACAAGAGGTATGTTTGAAGGAGTAAAGGAGAAGCTTTCAAACCTAAGAACACTGTACCAACTGTCAAGCATGGTGGTGGCAGCGTCATGCTCTGGGGCTGTTGTGCTGCCAGTGGTACTGGTACACTGCACAAAGTGGATTGAATAATAAAGAAGGACTACCTCCAAATTTTTCAACTTCACCTCAAATCAACAGCTAGAGGATTGAAACTTTGGCACAGTTGAGTGTTCCAACAGGACAATGATCCCACACACACATCAGAACTGGTTCTGGAATGGATAAAGCAGACTAACATTAAGTTCTGGAATGGGCTTCTCAAAGCCCTGACCTCAACCCTATCGAAAATCTGTGGACAATGCTTAAAATCCAGGTCCGTGCCAGGAAACCAACCAATTTTAATGAACTCTACCAATTCTGCCAAGACAAGTGATTAAATATCCAGCCAGAATTATGCTAGAAGCTTGTTGGTGGATGCTAAAAGCATCTGGTGGATGTGCAACTCACTTAGGGACATTTAACCAAAGATGTATGCTGTATGCAACAATTCCACCATGGAAAACAGTTCAAAGAAATCATTAAAAGCCCCAAATTACCATGACGTTACTGTACTGAGAACGACAACGACAATTTAAAAATGTCCAAATTCTTTCAGCACCTATAAAATTATTGGTGTGGTGGTTCTCCAAGGTGTTACAATGAAGTTCAATGCCCACACTTCCATGGAAAGGAGGATTTGCAAAGTTTACCACGGTTAGATGTTTGCATTAAATTTCCTTCTCCTCATAAGTAATATCTCAAAGGCAAACAGCACAAACTAGTACAGCTGTAACGTGTTAGTTAGAGATTAAATGTGGATTTAGGTCATTTTCTCTCAACAGCCACATAAAGCCAAGCTAACCTGTTCACACCTCGAGCTTCATATTGACTGCATGCATGAGAGGGGTTTCTATAGTTATAGAAAAAAAGGGGAACCCTATTCCATGAAGGAGAACAACCTGTCAACCACACTAAAGAAGGAAGCTGAAAAATCAAGATTGTTGCATGTCAGTGCAGGACATGCTAAAAAAACACATACACACACACACACACACACACACACACACACATAGGTTTGTGTAAACTAAGCAACAACTGACTCAAATTAAACCACTATAGTAAGTGTGGCTACAGCTGAAGAACAAAGCAGAAGTGAAATCATAATCTAACAATTTTTATTAATCTGCTATATTATTAAGTCCAGTGAACAAATTATGAAACGCCTGCCTCTGAAGAGCAGAGAGCTATGTATAAGAACCGAGAAATGTAAATTTATACTTGTGCGTGTGTGTGTGTGTGTGTGTAAAGGTTACCATCAGCAGGGTGTCGAGCTCTCTGAGGTAAACCTCCTCGCTCTCCAGGATGCCTTTCAGCACCGTGAGCCTCCTCTCCAACATTTCCTCCTTGCTGCACATTGTCTGGATCACAGGAGTTCAGAATGTGAAAATACATCACAGCCTTGGAGTCAAGGTTACTGTCAAAGAGTTTACTCAATTTGTGATGCTGACATCTGGACAAGGCCACAGTTATCATCGCTGTAGAGTTAGAAATCAAAGTTAAAGGAGTCCTGTGGCTAAGGCGAGCCATGAAGGGCAGATGAAGTTGCAGCCTGATTCAATACTTGTGCTTTTCGCGCAAAGTATCGGTTGTCGGGCTTTTGTGAGTGTATATATTTGTTTGTTTTTTAAAGCATTAGAGCTCCCTGGGATGTGACTGTCTCCCATGAATAAGCCACATAAATACGGGAAGCATGTGAAAAGTCTTTAAGGTACCTTTGTTTTAGGTTTTGCCACACAAATACGATAAACAGAAGCGGCATTTTCTCTAATATGCAGAGAATTTGAGATGATAACCCAGAGTGAACTGTAATTACTGTGCTGAACTCCATTAGTTTCTCTCATATCCTGGTTTAAAACCTGGCATGACACTTCAGCCATGGATCCTTCTCCATTTCCCTCCTGGTATCAGGAAAATAATAGTACTGCAAAACTAAATGCCCTTGGGGAAACAAACACAGCAAGAAGAGTGATACAAACTCACAGGGGTGTCAGGGAAGTCTACGCTCTCTGTGTTGAGCGGGGAGAGAAAACAGGACACTGCCTCCTCGGGGAAAACGTCCTCCTCCAGCGCATCAGGTTCTTCAGCCACTGCAACAGACACACAGGCGCTAAGCTGGCATGTTCAGTATGAGGGAGCAAAGCTGGAAAAGTTCTCACATCTGCTTCTGTTTCGGTCTTTGAGAAAGTTTTGGTAGCAGAGATCATTTTTGCTTTTTTTCCCCTCAGCAAACAAAACAAAGAAATGCTTGCAAGATTCAGGTTAAAGCTACTCTCACCTGGAATGTGTTGTGACTCCAGATATTGCACAGCCTCTCTGTAGACATCCATGGCTGAAAAACAAGTCCTCTCCTCTCCGCGCAGGCTGAAAGTCGGAGCGCGCAGCATGTGAACTCGCTCAGCTGGCGCTAGAAAACTTCCTCTTTCTGTTAACGGCGCACAAAAGGGGAATGTAAAGCGCTGAGCACGACTTCCTGTCTGTGTGTAAACACTAATGAGAACAGCCACCTGACATTTTAATACATTCTTACAGTTGCACGTTACTTCCCGTCAGTGGGTTGATTTCAACATAGTGCTTTTACTTTTTTAAAAAAAACAACAGAATATCAGATCAGTGCTGATTAATGAGAGTTGCCACGTTACTGTAGGGGAGATGGAGGTAAGATGAGTCAGCGGGTAGGCTGACCACCCGCACCAGTGCAGCCGGACGTCGATTTTTGTCATTTTGACCCTTTTCTTTTTTTTTTCCAGCTGTGGAAGGAAAGACCTCGCGGATGAAGCAGAACATATTTTTTGCCTGTCGAGGCTTTTCTTGCCATCACAGGCATTGTCGGTTACACATTCAGAACTGTGACACACTTGTACCGCATGTGCCGATCAAATGTCAGCGTATGTAAAAACACGTGACTGCAGCAGCAAAAGTGTGTCTCTGGTTTAGACGTCTTTGGAAATGGTGTCTGCAGAGCCAAAGGGCCAGGTGCAAGTTCAGCTGGTGGTTCCTCTTCTTGTGCAACCTTAGAATAAGATGAGGTTAGAGGTATTATAACAATCTGTAAAGGACATTTTATTTAATATTTCAGATGAAGCATAAGAGGGCAGCAAAGTGCTACATTGGTTAGGATTGTTATCTAAAGCCCTGGGTTCAAATGCTGTCTGTGTGGAGTTTGCATGCTCTCCCTGGTTTCCTAAGGGTTAGGCTCATTTTACCTCATATTTAACTGCATTTGTGAGGAACACTTTATTATAGCATTCAATAATAGTGACCTTTAGAGTCCCAAATTTCATCAAGATTCATCCACATCATGACAGCAAGGCTGATTGAGCAAAAGTCTTCTGTCAACACAGTAGATAAAGAAAAAAAATCTAATAGTGAGCTGCTGATTTACTGCAGGTAAGTCAGAGCCCTACATAGCACAACTTCTCTTCCAGCTCTGCACATATTTCCTTTCCTGTATTGTGTGCTTATACTGGCATCCCCATGTCAGGATGGCACTTTTATTCAAAACACTTTTTCAGCCATATGTTTGACACCCCTGCCCAGATCTATATTGGTTTGGTGTGGTTTTAAGGTGTCAGGTTGGTGACAGCGGGAGGCCTGTTCTCGCTCCACTGATGGGTATTTTGACTTTTTGAGCTGCTCGATGTCTGATGGTTGAATGCAAAGACGCACAGCGCTCTAACTCTAAGTATCATTCATTGGGTGTGAGGACTTTTTATTTTATTTTATTTTAACAGAGCAATTTGTTGATTCCCCCGTTTCAGTCTTTTCTTTGAAGCTCGTCTCACCCAGAGCTATCTTGGTCATTCTCATTTTTGTCCTCATTGATGTCAAAGCTGCCACAGCGCAAGAGGAAGAAGGTGGGGCGTCGGGTGTGAAGTAACATGAGCGTGTTAAATGTGTTTCTACATGAAACAAATAAAGTCTGTAGTTTCCAAGAGCTAAAGGGCTGAATGGAAAAGTACGTAATAAATTCTCTGATCGGTTTCTTGACAAATTAAAATTTCAGTTCAATTCAATTCAATTCAATTTTATTTATGTAGCACCACATCACAACAACAAGTCACCTCAAGGTGTAAAGTAAAGATCACTCAACCGTCAAAATGACCCCCAGTGAGAAGGAAAAACTCCCTTTTAACAGGCAGAAATCTCCAGCAGAAGCAGGCTCAGGGAGGGGCAACCAGTTGGGGATGAGGAGAGAGACGGGACAAAAGGCACACTGTGGAAGAGAGCTAAAGATTAATAATAACTAATGATTAAATGCAGAGTGAGGTATAAACAGAGTGAAAAAAGGTGAATGCAAAAGAAACACTGCATCATGGGAACCCCCCAGCAGCCCCGGCCTATAGCAGCATAACTAAGGGAGGGTTCAGGGTCACCTGATCCAACCCTAACTATAAGCTCTATCAAAAAGGAAAGTTTTAAGCCTAATCTTAAAAACAGGGGAGCATTGGGAGCTGGTTCCACAGAAGAGGGGCCTGAAAGCTGACGCCTCTCCCATTCTACTCTGAAGGAGCCCACAAACCACATATATTTAAATATATAATCGTTTATTTTTCTTTTAACTGTCTGTTTAATCAGCACTGATGCAGTGAAGTAGAGGAATCCTGATAAAGTCTGAGAGTTTGTTTCTGTCGGCGCAGAAACGCTGCAGTAACTGCATATGTACAGTTTGTGCTTCAGACTCAGCTCCACAGCTACATCTAGTGGCTTAACAAACTTACTGCAACTTTTTTTTTACTCAAACCTGTGATCCTATTTCAGTGCTACAGCAATGGCATGAATGATTTCTAATTTAAAGATTTTATGTACACACGTCATGCCCCCCCCCCCCCAATAAACTCAAAACTGTACTTTTTTTTTCCAAAATATTTTTATTGTAAAATTTCACTTTGTAAACACAATCGTGTACAGTCTGAACAAGCTTCTGTAATAATTACTAGATGTTGTTAACATAGAACTATGAGCCCATTTAGGACTAAAATTAATCCAAATTGAAAAAGTGAAAAACAAAGTAAAAAGGTGAATAAGCCAAAATTAGAGCAACAACAAAAACACAACACTGCTTCTCAAAACAACAGGGGTAATTGAGCATTATCAAACAAATTAGATACAAATGTACACGTCTATTCAGCATAACATACTGCAGGTTCCAGCAAATCAAGCTCTCTGACAGGTCTAAGTTATTAATAAAATTTATGAAAGGACCCCAAATCTTCTCAAAAAGATATTGTTTAGATTTCCTAATATTGCTATTCTTTCCAGTGGCAAATTAGACAACATCTGCTTTAACCACTGGATGGCGCTGGGTCTGTTGACATTCTTCCAAGCCAAAGCTATACATTTTGTTGCAGATAACAGGCTTATATCTATAAAGGTACATTCTGTTTTATTAAATTTGTGCATCTCAGGATATATAGCTGGTAGAAACAGTTTAGGATCCAGTGTAATTTGCTTTGACAGAATTTTTTTAAACTGTACATTTTTGCATATTTTTATTAGTTACATTCAAGGCACATGTTTTCTACAACTGATATCTCCAAAGCAATACAGATGAAAAAATATCAGCACAGCCTAGAGAGAAAAAAATTCAATTTAACTACTATTAATGCTATATAATGTTTATTAGGAAATTTCACACCCAATACACCACACTGATTTGCATAACATACATATTAATCCCTACAACACGCTCAACAGTCTATCAATGTAACATGTCCATCACGCTCTAGTTCCCCTCAGCATGTTTCTACAACCTCACCACTTAAAAAAGAAAAAAATGAGAAAAAAGAAAAATCTACGCTATGTTGACAAAAGCATTCACTCGTCTGCCTTCATACACATATGAACTTGAGTGACACCCTTTTCTAAATCCATAGGGTTTAATATGACGTCGGCCCACCCATTGCAGCTGTAACAGCTTCGACTCTTGTGGGAAAACTTTAGGTTTAGGAGTGTGTAGTGGCTATTTGTCTTCATCAAAACCCAACAAATCAAATGGCCACTGAGGCACCTCGGGATTTTACGCAGGTCAAAAGTCTCAAAAATAACACAAAGTCCATACCAAAAGTGTATTTGGTTGGTTTATTGTCCATACTGCAGCAAACTTACAGACTTAGACCTTTTGTCTGCAGCCGCTCTGTCACCTGGTAAAAAAACCCAAAAAACCATATGACCTGGTGCCTGCTGACCCCTCCCACTTGACCTACTTATGTAGATTAAGTGCACACCTGCTCAGCCATAAACCCAAATTTACCAAAAGATAAGCCATAAACTTAACCTTAGTAAAAAATAAACTTAACATTTTAATACAAAAAGGAAAAATAGCCCACAATTAGCTCCAAATGCTGCTTCGGCACATACAGGAACAAAATCTAACTTGAGCTGGATTATCTCACCCTGACACTGCTTAAACAGAGTTTAGAATACAGTTCAGGAATATGAACTACTCGCTATTTGATTAGAAAAATTATGTCCTGCCTTTTTATGCAGCCTTGAACCTCCATAGCTTCAGCCGTTCTGTGTGGAAACAATCGTGAGATGTCACTCCGCGCTTCTTGGCTAGGCTGCCCCCTCCTAGACCTGGACTCTGTATACGCAGGCCGGGTCAAAAAGAGAGCCAGAGCCATCGTCACTGACCCCAGCCACTTCCATCAGGAAAGCGGTACAGGTGCATAAGGACTACCACCAACAGACTGAGGAACAGTTTCTTCCCCAGAGC
>JAVDPK010000494.1:217730-256231 GCA_034780415.1 Cichlasoma orientale | reverse complement strand
CTGATCGATGGCAGTGATACTGAGGCGAGTTGTTGAGGATATCCTGAACTGTTCTGTTAGTAAGCCCTGCTGTTAGCCGCTGTTAGCTGGCATTAATGTAACATTGTTGGACTCTGAGGCTTAGTGGAGGAAGATGCAGGTGGCGTTGTCTCTTTTCTTTGCATTTTCGCTTCTTTGGTGAAGAGGATCCCTTCCTAAAACATAGGCATGACCCTTCATGTCTTGAGTCTGAAGGTGCAGGCATGACTTTAAATGTCCCTCCATGGCACACAACCGCCTACGACTTCTCTTCTCCTCCAGCTTTGGCGTACTACGTATGTGGCCGGTCTCTATGTAAAACACAATTAGTCAGAAGGGAGACGTCCTTCTTGGCCACGGTATTAAAATATGTTGGGGCAAAATGGCGGATTCCACAAATCAGTGCCCACTTCTATGTATTTTTAATGGATTAATTATAAGTTTATGAGAATGCATCAGTTTGTTAGAAGATGTAATTACACACTAATCCATGTAAATATATGAGTACAATATCCTATTTTTCTATTAAATAACCTAAAAAATTACTGACTGATCCTTTAAAATTATTATTTGTTCTCTTTGACTGTGATGTATACGACTGTGAGACTCCCAACCTTGTTTCAAAACAGTGCCATCCCTCCACTTCTTTGCATTACTTTGCAGCTGTGATGGATTTTTATATCAATGGCATGTCCACAGTGAGTGTTGCACACTTTATATCTTAAATAGCAAAGACCCTTCAAACCAGCCACCTCTTTAAGGATTTAGACATACCTTATGACCTATTGTTTGTGCAATCAGTATGCGGATCAATTGTATCAGCCCCTGCATACTCTACGGTTTAAAGCATGTCTTCCCTGTTAGACAAGATGATCTATTAGCTGTGGTTAATGTGACTTCATATAGTGATTTATTGCAAGCTTTAAATTCACCACTCTGTCAAACCTAATTCTCCTAGACTGAACAGAAACAGACCGAGTTCACGCAATAGAAATGCAATCTGACAGCCGCTGAAACATGAGAGTAACAGAATCTGGACAAAATGAGGATAAGCAAAAATTTGCCATGACACTAAATTTTTCATGTCTAAATTTAGAAATATGTGGCTTTAGCGGAGAATAATTGCAGTGGACATTATCCTGTGAAGAGTACTTTAAAAAAAAAATACAATTCCAAGTATGAATAAAAGTGCCACACAAATAATGTCATTTTACATTAAACCCATTATAAATTGCCTTTGTCTTTTGCTACCCATAGTCAGTGTAAAAACTGTTGTTAAAATGATCACTGATGATGAGACCACATTCATTGTCCCAACAACTGTTTCTTCTGAGGCCTTCAGAGCAAAAATAATGTGATGTAAAAATATAAACTGAAGATTATTTGGATTTTACTGTGCAAAAGTCTTGAGCCACAGACAAAGTGGTCTTGAGCAGTTCTTCAGGCTTTCTGGACATCGGTGGCTTTTTCAGTCATTTTCAGTCCATTTCTTGTACCTGAATCATTAGATTATTGTATGAATCATTAAAACATAAAAAGGCATCCAACCCAAAGGATGAACCAGTGTTGTGTCTACACATAATATAATTTTTTTTAAATTTCCATAATAGACTTCTTAGCAAAGAACCAACTTTAACCTTTAGGCACTTTGTCACCAACAGCCTGTTGCAAAAACATATCATCTGTTCCCATTTCTTTAGCTGAACGACAAGCAAGCTGTCTAAGAGAGTTCAGGCTGTGCTGAAGAATAAAGGTGGTCAAACCAAATATTGACTTTAAAGCTCATTAAAATTGAATAAGCTCAGTATTTGCTTTATATGCTGTGTTTCCATGTATGTTTACATGTTTCAATAAATTACTATTTCCCATTTTTGTAGTAAAATATTAAGAAATGAGAGGTGACTCTAGACTTTTGAACAGTACTGTAGTTTGATCTGTAACGGCTTAATTGGTTGAAGTTTATGTTTATGCCTACCTGTCCAGGAAGTGAGTGTTCCAGGAAGTCAGGAAGTTGTCCTTCAGAGAAGTAGTCCTCTTTCTGCAAATGTCCCCTCCCTTCACAGTCCTTCATCTTTGTTTTGTTAAAGAAATTCTGCCCATATTTCACCATCATGGTTGATTTTTTTTTTCTGCTAACAAGCACAGGAGTCTGTATGGATGTCATTGTGTTTCACTGTTTTGTTGAGCTGCTCTGTCACTGCCTGGATGCTACAAATAATAAATCAGTTTGGCGTCAGGCTGAAAGGCTCTGTATCTACAAGACAAATAAAAGACATTTTCCTTTTCTGTGGTGAAAGCATCAAACAGCATGTTGCTATATTAAGTTTTGAAATCTCTTGCTTCTCAGGCTGTGAACCTGAGTGTTTGTGGAGGTAATAACGGTACCTGGAGGCTTTCCAGTGTATGAATATGAACAAACAGACTTTCCCATGGACATAAATTGATTGTGTCAGAGAGGAGGAATATTTTGGCACATTATAAGGGGTTGCATTACACAGCTCTCATATTCTGTGTCGCATTTGGTCTCGCAGCCCTTGAACTTATGTTTCTTATTATTGCATTGTCTCAGTAATCTCTGTACAAGGAAAATAACACTACCTGAAAGAGTGTGAAACTCCATTTCATGCAAGCGTAGTTTAATGAACTGCCAGTGGTAACTGTTGCATGAATAAAACAATAAAGCATATTGAGTTCTTGCAAATTAACTGCTATAGAGTTTAGTATATACAGTAAGGAACTGGGGTACGTGCTATTACTTGTTATGTTCATTGTATTTCAGAGGGCGTTTTTTTTTTTCCTGACTTTGCTTCTTTCCCACCTTTTTCATTTTGGTTTCTCCATCCTGAAAATTTCATCTGCCTGTCCTTCCTCTCTCCTTTTGTCAGTTCTGGAACTGAATATTCATTCAGTCATATAACTATGTAAAATATATTGTGAGATTTTTTTTTTAAATGAATGAATGAAATAATAAAATACACGTTTTCATATCTGGACTAACATTATTCCACAACTGAGCTCCAAGAACAGACAAGTTTCTCTGTTTTAACCCTTTTCTGGCCTTAGATAAAATAAACTTACATTCCTACATTATTTGAATTATTTTATAATAAACTATGTCTTTAAAGTTCATTGAATTGGATTTTAGCAGCTTTAGGTCCTTCTCTATTAATGCCAAAAGTTAATTAAATTTTTTACCAGAAGAAACTATTGTTGTGTCATCTGCAAACATAATAAACCCAAATAAATTAAAAATATTACAAATGCCATCTATGAAAATAATAAAGAGTTTTGGACCAATCACAGAACCTTGTGATATTCCACATTTTAGAGTCTTAAATCCAGAAACTGGATTGTCTAGTTGAACGCAGTGGTGATGGTTTTCCAAATAACTTTTTACCTAACAATGAGCAGTTCCTCTGATCCCAAACTTGTCGACTTTTTCCAGTAACTGTGATCAAAAGCTTTTGATAAATCTATGATTATGCCTATTGAAAATTCATGATTATCGAGAGCAGAGGTAATCTCCTCTAACAGATGCATTACTGCATATGCAGTCGTCCGATTTTCCCTAAATCCATATTGTTGTTCGCACAGCAATTTCTTTCCAATAAATCATCTGTTTAACAAAAAGTTTTTCCAATATTTTTGAAAATTGTGGAAGGAGAGAAATGAGTCTATCGTTTTCAATATTGTGTTTATCGCCATTTTTATATCCATATCATTTGGAAAGACTTGTTACATATGTGAGTCAGAGGCTTGGCAATGAGATCAATAACTTTTAACCTCGACTTGTATTGCCTTAGTCCTTCAATGCATTGCACAGTCTAAGCAGAGTCTACTTAGCCATCTTCTCCAGCTCGTCTGGAGGGACACCAAGGCAATCCCAAGCCAGCTGAGAGCCATAATCTCTCCAACATGTCCTGGGTCGGCCTCTAAGTCTCCTCCTTGTGGGACATTGCCGATACACGTCATCCAGGAAGCATCCTGGTCACATTGCTGAACCACTTCCACTGGCACCTTTGTGAAGATGAAGTGGCTACAGTGTGAGTCCCTCACAAAAGACCAAGCTCCTCACCCTCTCTCTAAGAGAGAGCCCAGACACCCTATGGAGGAAGCTCATTTCCACGGCTGCTGTATTTTGGATTTCCTTAAAGAAAGTTTGAAATTTAAGTTTTAGTTCTTGGATTTCTTTGCACCAGTTTTTATTTAAACTCACCTTGTGTTGCCTTGGTATCTTAGTGTCCTCCATATGTGTTAGCATTTTCACAAAAACCAAACATAGATACATGCAGTTAAATACTGAGGAACACTTCCTCTCTATGTTCATGCACTGAACAGAATGTTTTTGCTTTGGGAGAGAAAGAAGTCCTTCTTGGCAACCAAATAATTGACTATTGTTACCATACTTTGAGTTAACTCTCTTGTCATAGTAGGGGATTCTCCCATTTGAGCTATTCTCAGCAAAGCCCAGTCTAGACACTGCCAAATTTAAGGACGGAATAAAACATAAAGCACAATTGAAATAAGTGTTCTTGATCTTAATGCACATTATCACTGTGTCCCAGGGATAAAACACTTAAAATTCAGTCATGAGGAAGAAAAAGCCTGAGGGCTCTTTAGGCTGGGTACATGTCCGTGATGCACCCAGCTACTTTAGCTGTCATGCAGCAATATCTCAGAGCCTTTGCTGGGTGCACTGATGCTTGGCTTAAGCCATTTAGCAGCGCCCTGGTTAACTGAAACCGACAAAACTTCTGATTCCAGCCTGATCTTACAATAACACCCCTGGCAATTGTGAAGCTGTCTTTGCCCATTTCATCCAGTGCAGTCCCACAACTGCATTTGTAGCTGACACAAATGCAGAAGAAGATGCTTCATGATGTTACAAATGTTGCCCAGAGAAATAAATTAAACGTAAATCATTTAAAAGAGAAATAAGATCTGGTGGAAAGTTGTGGTGGAAGCAAAAAGGGGGCTTAAGCCTTGCTTTTGCTTGAAGAGAGTGCAAGACTAGAGGGTGCAGAAGTGCAGTAACATAAATAAAACACGATGGCATTTGGCCACTTAAAGCCAATGGCTGATCCAAAGGGTAAAACGCTGGTTGATTCCAGTCTAATATTTGCCAAGAGTTGCTCTTTGCACAAAGTAGTTGTTTGGAATCATGCAGAGCAACAACACTGGTGATGAGATGTTTACAGCTGAGTAGAAATGTTAACACTGGGCACATTAGAAGTCAAACTTGTGCATAAGACTGCAAAAAAAAATTCACTAACCATTACAAATTCTACTTTGGCAGCGTGTGAGACCTAAAAATGGCAGCTTGCGCAACACATCTGAAACTGACAGCTGCTGTTCGTGACTCGAGAGAGATGCTAAAATTGCAATTCTATATTTTTGACAAACTGATGCAACATGAGGGGAAAATCTTATATTCCACTGTGTACCTTAAAAGCTCAAACCTACTCTTGACTGCGAAATACGTCGTGATGAACACCAGGCAGTATAAATTAAAAAGGAGGCAGAATGTCTTCTAAGGATATGCATCATAGAGATCAGCATCCTTTAGTGCTTTCCAAGTCCATCCAACTGTGCAAATGATGACATCGTATAGCAACTTCTAATAACTTTTAGGACTGCCAATAGCACTGAGGAGTTGGTAACACTGGCAACAACTGGATAGTCATACCAGTTTAATATAGTCCATTCAGAGGTTTCACATGTGCACATTGCTTGAGCGCTGTCTTACTTTGAAGGCAGTCCGTTTCTGGTTTGTGTTGTACTTTTCACAGTTTCACTACTGCACAAATACCAGCTGGACAGGGTTTGCAGACAAGTCAGTGTGTTCCATGCAAACTATGAGCGACTGCGGCAATCTGGCAGCAACCAAAGCAGTCGTAAGGAGGCTTACACATTTTTTGCCTGCTGAATGATCTCTTGGCCTGTGTGACAGGGGCGTTATTCACTTGATCCTACATTGTCAGCCTGCTTGTCAAACATCCAAAATGATGGACAGGTTGATGTCACATGGTTAGCAGTCATGTGTATGCTAAACCGTAATAGGTTACTCTATAGACTACTGGCGGTAAAAGCAACATCAGCGTAATTGGCGTGACCAAAAAACCCTAACTCATCTTCATTTTGTGTATTTTTACCAGATGGAGTTTGCTCAGCTGTAATTAAATGACCTAAGATGGCCACAGCATGGGGTCTGAGTTATGAAGACGTGCACAGCCCGATGACGACCAAGAGAGCCACTCATACTTAAGTTCCATGATACAAACTCTGAAGAACACTATCTAATAAAGCATAATTTGAATCTGTATTTTTTTTTTAAATACAGTACCTGCTACATTAAGAAACCTCATCAAGAAGAAATGCTTCCACTGATTGCCATTGTGTATATAATGTATTGAATATGTAATATTGATGTATCACACCCTTGTTTTTGGTGTCATGCAGCAGCCTTTAGACTACAGTACAGCACAGCACTATGGAAATGTGTAAAACAAATGCAGTCCATAAAGGCCAGTGTTTCCATCACAGCCTGCTTGTGCTAACAAGTTAATTAAGCATAGTCCTGTGCACATGAACTTTAAGCTTGTATCAGTGGTCAAAAGATATCTGTTGTTAGGTGCACTGAGCTAATTATGCGTTGAATCTCCTATTGCATGGGGTAATTTCTCTGTGCTCTTTAAAGATAGTAGAGGATATGGCAGATAACTGCTTGAAGCCTTTGCGAGTCAGCAGCGGCTAAGCTAAATGTGGCAGCAAGTGTCAGGCCAAATCAATATACGCTTCCCAGGATTCCTTTGGTGCCATAATCCAGGCTGTGGTGGGCACTGACCCTGGGGAGGCCTGGCTGCTTGTTTTCGTGCCCTGTTTTTTCAAAAGCAGCTGCACTTATGGATATGACAGCATTGAGCACAAGCTAATTACCTTAAAAAAAAAAGAGTAGAACTTGTGCTGTAAACCACTTAGTGTACAGCTGAGACATGCTGAAACCTCCCTTCTCAGTGCTGGGCAGGTAGATAGCCCTTGGGAACTGAGTTGTGCAAAATTTATACAAAGGTGCTTGCAAAAATTGGCGGTGACTTCAGGCACATTAGCTATGCAATTTCCAGGAGCTGTGAAACTGGGCTGTTAATGTGTGGTGCGTAGATGATCTATGTGTCAAACATTCCCTTCGGACATGCACTTTTGGTCAACTATTGCACCTCAGCAATTCATGATTTGACTGGTATGAGCTGCATTTTGAAGGCTTTCCTTTGAAAGAGGCCCCTGGTGTTTTCCAGCTGATTTCACAGATCCCATTAAGTCATAATCTTGTGTTATTTGCCTTAAAATAACGAGAGATAATCCTGGCATCGGGCTAATCAGCCATAAAACTGAGGAATCTCTGACTGCATTGCACTGCTGCAAGTTCGCAGCAGGAGTGTGCAGCAATAACATAAAAAGTACAGTTTCTCTCCAAAAATATACCGTTTTAGCATTAATATTTACTGTACAATCTTGGTGAGTTCCGAGGGTTTTTTTTCTCTCTTTTTTTTTTTTTTTAACACAGGTCCCAAGGGAGACCAGTCACCAGGAGAGATCATTTAATCCAGAACAAAGAGGTAGAGGTTTGTGGAAGAGGATTTCCAGAACATCACATCCTCCCTTGTAAGCTGTACTCACTTACTTAAGCCTTCAGCCAGTCATTAAAAATGTAAAATTAACGTTTTTAAAGTGGAACATGATTCTGTCCTGCGCTCAGGGGGCAGTGAAGTGCAACACTTGCATATGAAATGCATTTGGTCATCCCCCTGGCAACAGGGAAGGAAGAGGTGCACTGAGTGAAACAAGAGCAGATTGCTTTTATACTTTATTTAGAGAGTTATTCTTGACACTGAGCCACAGATGCCCCGCCATTGTGAAAATCTTTCCTGCTCAATTGAGGTTGTTGGAAGAAAAATGTTGTAGGCTTGGGTCTCTGCGGGGAAGCATGAAAAGCAATCATGTATTTTTATTTATTTCAGTGATGTTGTCTTTTAAAACTGTAAATACTGTATGTAACTGATATGAACCGCTGACATTATATCCCCCACAGACAACAGACTATCAAGATGAAGACAAGTATAGCTCAAAAACATAAATACACAGCTTTACTGTGAAAATGTTGCCTTTACATTAAATGTAAAAAAGTAAAATGGGCGTTAAAGAGCTACTAAAAGTGTGAGCTCTAATGTCAACAGGCAGGATGCTTTATTGAATGAGGTCCTCTTAACACTAATGTTTGGCCTTGGGCTGTGGCCGCACACTTAAGTGTACTTGCATTTAACGTGTTCCTGATGTGCTGAATGTAATGTATTCCATATTGTTGATTTTTTTGTACAAACAGTTCATCCTTTAGAGTCTGCACCACATTAGTACAGCGGATGATAAGCTGCAAAATTAGCTCATCTCATGTTTTTAAGTAACAAGATTGTGCAGTACAGTAGAGCCAAAAATATTTTAATATAAAACACAACTGCACAGTATTTACTCCTGAGAACACGGCTATATTTTCATTTTAGGCTTCAGTCACACAGGCCTAGAGACTGACGCTCTAGTGACCTCTAGCTGCTAGGAAAAAATGCGTATTCCCCAACCAGTTGGCAAGCGGTTGCTGTAGGATGCTGGCTGTCACTGGGTGAAATCGGCTGTAAAGAGGATGCTGCATGAAAAACCTCCTTTGTTTCGGTTGCTAGCAGATTGCCACAGTTGGTATAGTACAGATTGGCTGCAAACACTCACCATTTACTCTCCAAGCTGGAGCAAAACTTGAAAAAGTGCGACACACGCTGAAAAGTGACAATTTTCACCTTCAAAGTAAAAGTTGTGCCTTGACGCTGCAACGAACACGTTTCAAAATTTGCAATTTTTACTTTGAAGGCAAATGATTACCGTTTCCGCTTTACGTCACATTTTTCACAGTTTCATTACCACTTAGTGAGTAGTTGGAGTGTGTTTGCAGACAAGCTGGCATCTTTCATGCAAACTGTGGTTGACTGCAACAATCTACTAGCAACCCAAGCAATCGCAAGGAGGTTTTTGGTGCAGCACTGTATACTTCTTTGAAACCAATTTCATGCTAGCAGCTGACAGCAACCTCCAGAAGCCACTCACAAATACGGAAATACACATTTATTCCTAACAACTGGTGGTTGCTAGGTGCTTGTTGACAGGTATCTAGGCCTGTGTAACTCCCGCTCTCAGAGATTCCTCTTTCATAAGGGGAGCTTGTAAAATGAAGGGCTCTTATGCAGTTGTAATCCAATAATGTAACTTTAATCGGTTAAAAAAAATCCTCTTTTCATTATTCAACATAAGAAGTTGTGATAATCTAATTGATGCAGTTCTAGTAAACGAGCTTTCTGTAAGTATTAGGGATGTCACAGCAGGCGCCATTTTATAGCGATTATCATTTTGACTTCACGCATCAAACGAGGTGCAGCAGAGAATTTGCAGCAGTGTTTCTGGCATCATCAACTTCCTGTTTCATGTATGCGTAATAAGCTTTTGTTTTGAATTAATCCCTGTCCTAAGTGTTACAGTGGGAGGATCACCTGACACAAGTCATACGTCCTTAACTAACCAATCAGCATACATTAGAAATAGACTCTCCATGGATGATCTCCTCCCTTAACTGAAGGTATTTCGAAGGTAAAACATACAAAGGGTGTGTTCATGCTGTTTGTGCTAAAGTTAGAACAAAGGGGGGCGAATTACTTCTGTACTGTATTTTAAACTCTCAAATATTGATTGAGTCAAAATCCAGTATGAATTCAGCTATAAGGCCAGACATGTTTATTAAAGTGTTTTTTTTTTTTGCTAAATAATCCAAAACCTTCTCTCAGTTGAAGCTACTGATACTGCTGGGTCTTTACATTCTCTCCAGCTGCCTTTAAAGCTCCTACTGTGTAGCCTTAAGTACAGAACAGCTTTCTCACTGAGAATTTAAAGGCACAAATCATTTCCCCTTCTTGTCATCATCAATCATAATTACGCAACAATTTCTTCACCTTGGATCAATTTGTGCCACTAAGATCAAACAGTGTTGTTAATGGTCCCCCAGATTTCTCTAATCTATATCATGTGGTGCATGCGCCGCTCTTTTAAAACCTCGAGTTTGTCACCGAAGCCGTTCCGCACATCCAGAATGTAAATACACTCGTGTCCCATTTGTATAGTTGATCGTCATCTTCTTATAATAAAAACAAAGTTTACATCACAAGTTGTATAACCCTGAAATAAATAGTAGTTCTGAAACCCATATTTAATACGGGATATTAAAATTTGCATGATAAAAAGATCTGCTTTTTAGATGTGGCCACCCTCCTAATTGCTATTGACAAGCGAACAAGCCCTAATCATCATTGTTTCAGTCACAACACAAACTGGGTCTTCAAAGGTTTCACCCTGGTGTAATTACACTAAATTACTCTCACCAGTGGAGTCAGTCAGGGGCTCTGTTTCCAACTCGCTCCGCATGTACACAGGATGTTTGAAAGTGTTATGAATGGATGTTGTGGATTGTGTGGTTAGGACTGCTGAACCTTATCATGCAACTCATACCCATACTCATACTCAAAAAGCAGAGCCCGCTCAACATTTCTGCAAAGCCTTTTAGTGTTTCCATCAGCAGCCATAAGAAGCTGTAATCAAACATCAGAGAGCCACTGAAGAGCAATTCCAGACATAATGGGCCTGGTAATCCCCCCCCCCCCCCGCCACCCCGCAAAGTTTTTTTTCCCCCTTCTTTACCAGTTTTAATGTGATTACACTCAATCATGTAAAAATGTTTAGCAGTTTACAACAATGGAGAAATAATCCTCTCAGCAGACTTTGATGAAGCCAAATCTGCAAACTCCAGAAAAAGAGAATGTGACGGTGCGGCTAATACACCGGTAAAACATTCAAAATAGGTTTTTGATATGTTTTTCTAAATAATTTTTGACTGCCTTTAGTCTTTATAACAGCTACATGGAATCCATGACAGGTGGATCACACTAATAAAACAACAGAGCTGGAAAAAACCTGGATTTGGAATGTTTTATGGATACTGAAACCAAAACAAAAAATGCAATAGCAGTTGAGGACTCCAAAAACAGCAAACTAACTAACTACAACTGGAACTTGGAAAATAACACATAAATAGATGTAGTATAAAAATGTAGAAATAAAATCACCCCCGAATTAACACCCAATAAACAAAGTTACACGCTTTCAAAATAAAACTACTGGCCGGGTTTTTACAGTCTGTTCCTTTCAGCGTAAGACAGATGTTGATGGACGTTTCGTTTAACACTGGTGGTTCATTTGTTTTTGTCTTTTCTCTGTGTTTAGACAAAATAAAACACTCGGGCAACGGGCTGGACTCTTCGGCCAATTTTATCACGCAATCCAAATTTTATTGAACCACATCATAAAGTCACTGCGCTTAAAAGGCATTAGCATCTTCATACCCAGGAGGTGTAACACTATAGTGTTGGGAAACACTGTAAGAAACCGACCGCTCCAGATGAAAGGCCATGAGCCCATCGTTGTTCCTTACATAATGTGTTTGTAGTTAGCAGGAGGCGCTTGTTTCTTACCCCCTTGTACTGTAGTTTAAGCATCCTGTCACTTTAATTTAGTGTGATTTGAAATTTTGCTGGGTGACTGCTGAGAATGCCTTCAGAGTTGTATCCTGTGGCTCTTTTGGCTCAAATCAAACCCAGAGAGACATGAGGAAGAGCCAGGCAGCAGGCCTGCCCACTTAAGAAAGACTGGTAATGTAATCCTTCAACAACTTTGTTTGGGATCGCAGAGTTGGGTAATATGGGCCTGACTCTCCAAACACACGTCCTTTTCATCACAAACTAAAAACATTAAGGAATCTTTGGTATGTCAGAGAGGTGAACCCTACAAACCATTGTCTTAACAGAGGATTTGTAAATGTTTACTCCATCCTGAAATACAGTGTGGATATGCTGAATATGGAGGGACATGCAGCTGCAAATTGTTTCTATTGAATCATCTTTATGGCTGACATATTACTGCTGGATATTTGACAAACAACATATCGTGGCATGAATATTTTTTCAATGCTTAAATATTTAACCGTTTTCAGGTGCAGTCTGTTATTACTCAAGCAGTAGGAAAAATACATTTTAAAGATGTTGACAGTGTAGGATCAAGTGAGTAAGGCTTCAGTCACACCGGTCTGTGGCCATCTAACAGCCACTGGTCGTGAAGGAAACATGACTGTTTCCTGAGTGGTTGGCGAGTGGCTCTTGGAGGTTGCTGGCTGTTGCTGGGAAATTGATTGTCAAAGCCCCATACACACAGACCTAGAGGCCGGTCACTGACCCCTGCCAACCACCGATCACTAGGGAAAAATGTGTATTCACTGAGTGTTTGGTAAAACCTCGCAGATTGCTGAGGTTGCCCTAGTTTGCATAGACGCTCCTTAAACCTGCAGGAGCAGCTTGGTCATGGAAGCCCATGCCATGAAGCTCCCAGCACACAGTGTTTGTGCTGATGTTAATGTCGGAGGAAGTTTGGAACGCTGCAGTTATTGAGCCAGCAGAGCTTTGGCAACATTGCTCTGTAAGTTTACGTGGTCTGCCACTCTGTGGCTGAGTTGCTGTGGTTCCTAAATGCTTCCACTTTGCAGTAATCCCACTTACAGTTGATCGTGGAATATCTAGAACGGAAGATATTTCACAAACTGACTTACTGTAACACAAATCTTTGTAAAGGCAAAACGCATGGGTAGGTGGCTGATTTTATACACCTGTGGTCATGGGACTGAAGACACCTGAATTCACAGATTAAGAAGTGAGGCCCAAAACTTTAGTCCGTGTACTGTATTTGAAGTATTATGAATTCTCTCTTAATTTTTTATTTTATTTTTTTTAGAGCAGACACTGCTAAACCAACAATTGCTGGCCAATTTTTTATTAATTTACAATCTGTAAAGTATTTATGAGCAGCCAAGACAAGTTTGGGCCACATTTTGAGAATACCACTGGAAACAGTGCTAACATGACAGTGTCATTTTTTACAGTGGAGTCACATATCCAGCATTAAGCATTATTGTTCTGTTTGCACCGGCTCTTGGCAAAAAAAAAAAAAAAAAAAATCTGTCAGTACAGCTTTAATGTTTTTACAGCTTAGAGGAAACACAGTGTAGTTTAAGCACTTTATTGTCATTGTTTATCACTATCACTGTTGTTTTTAGTTTAGCCCAAAAAGTATGACTCATGCCATCAGTGTTTATAAATCTGGTCACTGGTGAGCGATCAAGAAAGTGACCAAACAAAACCAGAATGTGCTTTTTTTCCCTCCCCAGTATAATTTGTCCATTCACTATTGATTCATGGGTAATTGCTGGAAACAGCCTTTTCATTAAGCAGCCCGCCCCCTTGTAGCATATAAATAACTTAATCTTGAGATGCCTTTTAATTTTCCAATGTTGAACAACTGGTTTCTAATTTCCAAACGTGTGAGCATTTAATGAGGCCCAAGACGTTTTATTCTCCCGCTATAACGCTGTCTGCAAAATTGTGCACTGCTGAGTGTAATCATGCAATGCTATCTGGCACAGACACACTCTGGCAGCAACGAGGCAAAACCTGCAGCCCAGAACTGCTCCACTTAAAGGAGGCTGATGTGAAAGGAGCAGACAGGCGAGAGTGGAGGGCCCTCCAGTCATGCAAAATGCAAAAGAAATATGACTTTATTACAGCTCCCTAATGGTGACATAACAATCTGTTCAGCCACTTCCCTCCAAATCTCCGAGCATTTTGGGAGAGTGCTTCAGTCTACAGGACAGGACGGGATGGAAACATCTCTCAGTATGAGTGAGTTTCAACACAATTGAGTTTGAAATACAGCTTTGACCAGCTCGACTGTAATGGCTGTTATTTATTTATTTATTTATTTCTACTTGTTTTTCATGTCTGAGCAATGAAAATCATGACGGAGAAAAATAATACACAACAGGATGCGAGGAGCTGTAGTCTTTGATCACTGGAAGGATTCTTATAATGCCATACGAGCTGTATCCTCTCAACATATTTGTAAGCTGGTCGAAGATGAGAAGATCGGCTCGATTCTTGTGTCACAGTAGTGGCTAATCATAAAGATGGATTTGCCACCCGGTGTTTTTTTTTTTTTTTTCTTTCTACACTGGAGCTGGTTTGAAATCCAGTGGAGTTGGTGCCTCCTTAGAAAAGAAAGAACACCAGCACTCTCTGAATATTCTTTAAGACCAGGAACCCTTTATGTCCTTTTTGGAGTTTGACACATTATTACTCTGTATTCTAGTCAACTGAGGAGTGCCAGATGTTTAATATCCACAGTAAGAAACATGTCCTGCTACCTCAGAAGCCACCAAAAACTGCAGTTCCTCTAATGGCCACTTGAGGTTGGCTAAACACCCATCCGCTCCCATGTTACTCCAAATTAAAAGGTGAAACACAAAAGATTATTAATTTTAGGTTTTCTCTCAATTTTGATTAATTTTCTGTGAAATATGTCCAAATAAAAAGGTCAGAATTTATTTTTCCCCCCCTCCCGGTCATAAACCTTTCAGAGTAACAGTGCTATGTGCCCACAGTTCGTTGCTCATGATAAATTTTTAACCAGGAACATTTTGCAGCTATCTATTTGTGGTTTTACGAGATAAATAAAATAAACACAAACTCTCTGTTTTCACTTTTGTAGGGTTGTGGAATTAAAGTGGTGAATAATACATGGCTGAAAGCATCTGCTTCTCTGAGCTGCATCTTCTCTTGGACACTAGGGGATCTGAAGGCAAGGAAGCAAGATATTCGTGAAGCGCTGTTTGATTTCAGAACAAACAGATGCTATCCAGTCACCTCAGCTCTCACCTAGTTCAAAAAGCACTTTTCATTGCTGATAAAACAACACACATGCACGCACACCCACAAAACTGCCTTTTTGGCTTTGACGGTTTTCACTTTAATTCCAACTGAAGTTGAGAGATGCACCTTTGGTGAATTGTTAATTTTGACAATGCAATAAAAGCTACATTGTTGTTTATATAACCAAGGAATTTTGGCCCACTCATCTTTATTTCAGTTGATTGAGGTTTGCAGGTATTTGTTTATAAACAGCTCTCTTAAGGTTCCTCGACAGACAGGTTGAGGTGTGGACTTGTCTTTTTTCTTTTTCAGCAATTCTGTTGTAGATTTGCTGCTGTTATTGGGATCACTGCCCTGTTGCATGACCCTAGCTTTAGCTGTCAGACAGATGGCCTCATATTTGATTCTAAAATACTTTGGTGTACAGAGGAGTTTACAGTCGACTCAAAGGCTGCAAGTTGCAGACTGCAGGTCCTGTGGCTGCAAAACAAGCCCGAATCATCGCCCCTCCACTACCACGCTGCACAGTCTGTAAGAGGTGTTTGTGCTGATATGCTGTGGTTGGTTTTCACCAGATGTGCTGCTCTGTATTATGGCCAAACATCTCCACTTTGGTCTCACCTGTCCAAAGGTCATTGTTCCAAAATCCTATTTGTTCAGATGCAGTTTTGCTAATCTAAGCCGTGCCATGTTCTGTTTAGAGAGAAGAGGCTATATCCTTGAAGTCCTTCCAAGCAACCATACTTGTTCAGTCTTTTTCTAGTTGTACTGTCATGAACTTTAACATTTAACATGCTAACTGAGGCCTGCAGAGTCTGAGATGTAGCTCTTGGGTTTTTCGCAGTTTCTCTGAGCATTGCACCGTCTGACCTTTGGGTGAACTTGCTGGGAATCCACTCCTGGCAGGGTTTTGGCTCTGGAGGAGAAAACTGCTGAAACTTCTGCTTTTATAGAGATGGTCACACTTGCTGGTGATCAGCTAATCACGTTTGACCTGGCTGCTACTTGAACTCTTAATTCCCATGGAAGCAGTAACAGCATACTTAGATTTTTACAGCACTGCACTAAAAAATTGCAGTTAAATATGCATTACATTGGTTCAGTTAATCAGTACTGAGTGTGTAGTATGTAGGATGGGTCTCTGTCAACTCAGAGAAAAACTCTGATGATGTCATAGTCATCTCAGCTTAAAGATCTCAAAACAGAAAGGAGGAGTTTGTAGAGCTTGATTTGCCAGGCAGGTAGAGTTTACCAAAGACACCCTATTAAGTTGCACTGATTACTGGTTACTATTTGGCTTGACACAAGTCCCCTCACTTTAACAGTATGACACTAAATCATAAAACTTCTCTTTGTCATGCCAGATTAAGAGAACATGATATCACACAGGGCATCTCTTTGGGTTGGGAAAGAAAACAGTCTTTGCAAATGATGGCTCATCATTTTATCTGGTTCATTGTGTCATAATGCATCTTGGACACAATGCCCCAACAGAAGAATTTCCATATTAGAATTTCTTTCATGAATTTCTGTAAATTTCTTCTATGATCAATTTCCCATTGCTTCTATGGCGTTGGCCAACATTAAGATAATGAGCTCTGCCATCTGTTGAGAGTTCTTTTCTTTGCTGTATGCACCTTTAAACATGACAAAGCCAAAGAGGAATGATGCTGGTGTACAGTAATTAACTTTAGAACTTTTAAATTAAGTAAACAGGCAGTAGGATGTCCATGTTTCAGCTGCTGTCTGTTTACATTCTTTTCCTAAAACTTGCTTGTGAATGCTGTGAAAGAAAGCACATTGTGCAGTCTGTGCTGCAAGAAATTGTCACGGTCACCATTGCAACAGCCAAAAATAACATGAAGGCTGAGCCCAGTTTTAGAGCCAATCACTAAAATCAAAGAAAAGAATGAACAAAAGTGGGGACGCGTTGCGTTGCTTATTTGGTTTGCATGTGTCTGAAATCAGCTGATTGTAGTACATGTTTGCAAGATGAAAAATGCAAGATTTTTTTTTCTTTATATCCGCCCGTTGTGCAGATAATTGAAGAACGTTTATTATGCAAGTAACAACACAGGCTAACTGTAAATGTCATGTGATTACTGAATTTAGTGCAGTAACGTGTTACATTACTACATTACATAAAAATATAATGCGGTTAGAGTTACAGATTGCTTTGGAGAGTGTAACACCCGATACTGCATCTAAATACTACAAACCCACTGAACACCTTTTCAGTCTTCATGTCCCACATCTATCCTGAATTCAGTTATCTGTCTTTCTCAACTATGACAAATTCCCAGGTTTTGTTGTGTTGTGTTGTCTTTGCACTGCACAGTTATGGGAATGCTGCTTTATACAACTCTTTATCAACCACCATAAAAATGTATGCTAGCTGGACACGACTGATTACAAACAAAAACACCCCCCCCCAAACAACACTGTGAGATTTTACAGATGCTCAGAGTAAATATTTTTTCCTTAAATGTGTCAGCACTTCCAGTATTCAGCTGCATTCACACATATCGGTACATCACCAGTCACATATGGTTCTCTGACACTGCTCACCTGCTCATGCTCCAATACATCTGTACATTTCTCTGCCTGGAAGGTTCTAATTATGTAACAGCATTTTAGTTTTTGTTCCTACTTTTTCAGTTTGTTGAAAGAGAATCTCTGGTAAAATAAAATAAAATAAAATAAAATAAACACACACACACACGCACGCACGCACGCACGCGCGCGCGCACACACACACACACACACACCTTCAGTAATTTTTAAAAATAGATTAATAAATACTGAAATGTTTAATAGAGTGCACATGATGCTTAGTGTTTCCTGACAGACAGCTGAAATGACGCAGACATTTGTTGACAGACTGAAGTGGCTGTGAACTGTAGCCCTAGCAGCACATCATTCATTTCAGCTGATGAGCAGTGCTGACAGCTCTGTTAATAGTGGTTTGGATTGCAGATGACAGGATTTGTGAGCATCTTTTGAGGATCAGTTTGTAATGATGATGAGATTTTAACCTCAGGCGGCTGTCTCGATGGTTGATTGAAATCTGCTGCAGAAAGGATCTTTAGGCTTTGATCACAATTTTGAGCAAATCTCCTGATAAAATCTTTTATAAAAAGATGTTATAAGATCTTTTTTTGGGCTGGCATTATGGCTTCTTGACACTTTCATAATAATAATAATTATTATTATAATAGAGGTGGTTTCTTTTGAAATGCCTGAGATTCAGATAGGTGACTGTCAGTCATGCAGTTATTATCTGAACACTTAGTGTTGTTGCACCATCTGTATGTGCTTATCACTGAGTCACTGGATTTGTTTCAGCTGAGTGGTCTGAACAGAAATAGCTGGACTGTTACAAATTGTGTTTCACTTGGGACTCCACCGAGAGCCAAAGAGCTGGTGAACGGGTCAGAGCTCTGAGGCAGTATCAATGTTCAGCTTAGATGTGGCCGGTGCTGTTTCAAAATCTCTTCTTAGAGATCAAGCTGAGAAATGTGACTTTGAAAACAATCATCCTGTATGGAAAACTGGCTCAAATGTGACCATCCCCTCTATCAAACATGCCCGTTGTGTCATTTGCATTTATTCAGAACGTCTTTTAGTGGGTAAACAGAAAAAGAAAACAAAGCTAACGAGCTTCAGTTGCTGACAATCAGGAGGCGCATTTAGAAACTATAAAATCCACATTCATTTTGGCCTTTGATTTTATGTTAAAACAAATGTGAAATTGTTCTTTCTTGCCACGAAATTACACCTTTAAGATTGTTTGTCATCACCAATTAAAGCTGCGTTTTTTTTTAACTTTAGAGTGGATTATGCTGTATTTTACTGTATGAAAATAATCACTAATATTGTTAAAACTAGGGACAATCATCACTCAGCTGTACAGTTTCCACCATCCCAGTTAAGCATCTTGGTTGCTTGCACGCCACTCTGCCGTTTTGGTTCACTCCCCCTCTCATTTGCGCTGTTTCCAGGGTGCAGTAGATTTAAGTAAAAAGTAGCAAACATATTAGTTCATAATTATAAGCTATTTTGAAGCATTTAGCAGCTGAAAAGCCAGATATTATCTTCAGGCCTCTATGTAGCGGTGGAGACCAAAACAGAGCTAAATGGAGAGTAAATATCGGGCATTCTTCAGATGGACTTCCAAAAATCAATACTGATCCAGAAATTTGTAAAGACAGGTTATTTCATTGTTTAGTTTTCCGCTGGTTTCAGTTTTAAACGATTCTCAGGTGTGATTTTTTGGTTCCAGTAGATGTCGAGATGTTGCTGACTTAGATCCATATCTTGTGAAAGTTTGAGTGACTGTAGTTTTTCTATAGTCAGTGTAATGCCATGACAGTGTGATATTCTACAGTAAAAAGTGTATTTGTGCTTTTGAGTGTCACAGTTGTTTCAGCAGTTTTTAGTGAATGGCACTCTTGGTACTCTGAAGCCATGTGTAACGGCTTCGCTGTAATGATGACACAGGCTGTTAAAGAGCCGCAGGTGTCTCTACCTGGCAGGCTGCCATCCAGGCTATTAGCCCACAATCCAGTGATCCCTGTTTGGGGAGTAGTTGTCCTTTTCACAACTGCAGCTCGACTTGTGTTCCACTCAGTCACTGATTGCTCAGTGATATTGTGTGTTTACAGATGATGAATTCCCATGACTGGGCGGTTGCGCTTGTGATTTTGGGCTGTCACACTGGATAAGCTGAGTGATGCACAGCTGCTCAGGCCTGAGGGAGAGCCGAGCGGGAGCACATGCTGCTAATTTAGAAGGAGGCATAACAGTTACAGAGCAGATTATTATATTTTTGGCACGAGGGACGTAGGTCGGGTTGTCACCATGTTGCCAATTGCCTGGAAGAGGCAGGTAAATAAACAGGGAATACACCAGCGGTCAATTAATTGTCACTTTGACACCGCTGTCTCCTGTTGAGTTGGCACTTTGCATATTTATGCACGTCACAGATTTCATCAGATTGCTATTTCACACATCTCACACTGTCTGTGATGTACACTGGAACTAAAGTAATCCAACGGGAGTTCGAATGAATTAGAATAAAATAATATAGAAAAAAATCGAACACATTGCTTTCCGAATTTCGGTCAAGACAAGCTGTGATTACATAAGTCTCATATGTTGTGTGATAATGAATGGCTCAGGAGAGAATAATAACTATAAATCAGTTTTTCTCTAAGTGTTTTTTGTGCAACATGTCGCTTATTCTTCTTGTTAGAAAAAATATTAAACAATCTTACGCTGCATAAAGGTGCAGTCTGCAGGGGGTGTCACTTTCCAGTAAAGAGCATGTTGATATAAATTTGTTAATATGAGGTAAATAAAAGCTAGTGGATTATAACAACAGTCTAATAATTGGATTTTATCCTATTTATAAAATAAAATGAAATAAAATGTGACACTGTTGTAACATTTTATTTTTACTGAATTGAATTTAATTGTAAATTGAATTATGTGTTATTTCCCCATGGACACAGCTGAACCCAGGCTCTGTGGTGAAGAAAGTAAATCTAAGCCTGAGTCCAGCAGAAAGGGTTGTATTAACTTGTAATGCGTGGACAGGCTGTGGGTTTATACGTGACTGTAACAGCTCATTATCTGGCTGGACTGGCTACTGCTCTCACATTCAAAATACCTGTAATAGGACAGCAGTCCACACTTGTTTGCATTCAGTTAAGTGGGGCCACACTGTAATATAAACAGATCAGTCTGCCAGGTCCATGCAACATTTATGATGGGTTTTAATGACAGCGTTGGTCAGTCTGTCTGCTCGACAATCTCATTCTGGAGCAATCAAATTGACTGAAATGAGAGGAACAGACTGAACAGACATAAATTGCAGTATATGTTAATGCAATACTCAGCACATGGCAAAATGTTTAAAATCAGAATAATATGGAGCCGATCCCAGCTGTCATAGGGCGAGAGGCAGGGTACCCCCTGTACAGGTCGCCAGCCTGCCACAGGGCTAACACAGAGAGAAAGACAACCATTCACACCTATGGGCAATTTAGAATCACCAGTTAACCTAACCCCGGTAACTGCATGTCTTTGGACTGTGGGAGGAAACTGGGGTACCCGGAGAAAACTCAAGCAGACATGGGGAGAACATGCAAACTCCACACAGAAAGGCCCGGGCTGAGGTGGGTTCAAACCCAGACCAGCTGTGAGGCAACAGTGCTAACCACCGCACCACCGTGCTGCCTGCTTGGCATTAGTATTTTTACATTTAGACCCTAATTTTCTTTTTGACTTAATTCTGACTGATGTCCAAACTTCGACGTCACAGCTGTGACATACTTAGGGGAGGAAATCATTGTGAAAACAACACACCAATATCTGCAAGCTTCAGGGCATTTCACATCAACTGTCTCTTATGCAAAAATATTTCATGAATAAATATCAGTATAATATATTTCTCATGTGCATCATTCTGAGCCTTAACAGCAGAAGGCGTTATTGAATTAATAACTAGCTATTGATTAGAAAAAGAATCCCAGAGGACTGCTAAGAATTTGATATCTCTACATTCACACACATGAAAGGTGCACATGTATGAGCACCCATACAGACGCATTTATTTCAGTGAGAGCGTTCACAGACTCTCTGCCTCCCCGTTTCATGTTAGTCACTGTAGCTTCTTTCCAATTCAGTCGATAGGCTTCCATTAAGAGGGGGTAGGCTGTCAGAGCAAACTGTGACCTCCTCTCGCCCCCTTGGAGCCCGCTGGCCTGTGATGTCCGTATCAATATGAATTTCATCCCTTTGCACCCATCAGCAGCAATTCCCAATGTCCATTAGTCTCAAGTATCTGTTTCCTCCAACTTGTACTATTGATTTCGGTGTGTCTTTTGTTCAGAGCATGTACTCACATCTTCATGACAGGGACAGCTTCATACACTGGTGGACTCGTCGCTGGGGCATCATAGTTTCTCTATAATCTACTTACTTAATGATTTCATAACCCCTCTCTCTGTCTGAATGGTGCTTTCACTTTGGTTAGTGCCCATAGTTTCTGTTCAGCAGACATGTGATCCTGGATCAGGCTGACAGGCTAGACCAGTGCCCTCAGAGGTCAGGGCTTTTCATCTCGGAGGCCACAATGGCATGATGTGTTGTCATACAGAGACAGAAATCCAGAAGGTCAATATGGCCTAATATCCCAGGAGACATTTTTTTCTTCTTCTTCTTCTTCTTTTAAATACTTACCTACATCTGGTATTAGAAAGTGTAATGCTGGTCTGGAATTAGGTATTTCATCAGTGCTTTCCTTCTTAGATTGAGGGGAATCATCCTACTGAGACAAGACACGATCAAAGTAGATGTGAAATTATTAGAATTTTTTTTTAAACTCTCTGGGCAAATTAATGTTTTACAACAGCACAAGAAAAAAAATCTGTAACAGAGGAGAAAAGGAAAAGTTAAAGTTCAAATATGGGGTTAGGAAATTTTCATTTTATTACAACACATTAAGTCATAAGAATGACCAGATGTCTGCATTTATATGACCCGATCTTCTCATATTGAGAGCTCATGCTGGACAAAGTAATTGGATTATGTTTGAAGAAAAAAAAGGCAACTTCCCAAGAACAAATTCAAAACTGCATCCTGGAACTTTTCCCGGAGCATGTCAGGGCAGCAGTTTATCACTTTATCTGTAATAGTGATGTAGATGAAGTTCGGACCACATGTGGTCAGTATAGACATGCAGTACCAGTCAAACGTTTGGACACACTCACTCATTCTGTGAGATTTTAGCAGTTTCTTTTAAATGAGTGTCCCGGTCCCAAAGAGGTAAGCAAATCCAATATCTAACAAAACTTATTTTGCAAAAGACTTTTATTATTTTATTATTTTTAATACAGGATTGGAAGTCTTTAAAGTACCCCAGAGGAAAAAGACAACTTCATCTACTGATGAAGACTATGAGGTACAATAAAAAGCTCCAGAACAGCACTGAACCTCTACAATCCTCAAGTTAAAATAATAATAATAATAATAATAATTCCTTAGAAAAAACAACTATAGCCCTCAAAGTTCAGATGATTTGGCCTCAGTGGTAGCACCAACTGTTCCTAATATGAAGAAGAGTAACTATGCTGAAGAAAATATTTGAGGTTATTTGGAACAAATTACAGTGACAGTAGTTTCAGATGTAGCGACAGATGTTTCCAGACATCGAGGCAGCAAATACACCCTTAAATACAAAACCAGCATCCTCTACAGTGCCTTGACCTTCCCACTACTTCCTCCTCACTGTGTGTCCAGCATTTCCAAAGTGTGAAGAGCATATGCTGACACTTGGCTGAGCTCCACTGCTGTGACATACTTGCCACCAGAGGGGATTTGAAGATGAGATTAGATACTCTTTGACACAGTATAGCAGTTCCTGACAGAGAGGGAGAGAGAGAGAGAGATGACCTTTGGCTTTATTTATGTCGTCGGCACTCATGCAGGACCTTTTCATCAGATACGGTCATTGTAATCCCGCAGCCCCCATTCAATTTACAGAGGCACTCTGTCACTGCAGACCACTAAAGTCGACGAAATTAATGGATCAATAAGCCCTCTGAAAGCCTGGCAGGAGGCTCCAGATCCCACAGGTCGCTATCAAATTACAAGTCATAATGAATGGGGTGTTGTTTATGTTGTAAAGTGCAACGTCACTGAGCCCTTTGAACAAGCCACCCTCCAAGACAGATCATACTGTACCCGTGTGAGGAGCGCTGCAAGCCAAAACGGCTTTGTTAACTTTAGGGATAAAAAACACTTTTGGATTAAAACTCGCCATTTTACACTGTTGGATTGCATACTGAGAAATAAAGACATAAGATGCCCAGTGCAGTAGAATCTGACATCAAGAGGTCCTGGCCAAGTTTCCACATGTGATTAGCTGGGAGAAAGGCTCGTCTTGTTATTCACAACTTGGTAAAAAAATAAAGTTGCTGTCATTATTGGCTTATAACTGATATACAAAAATGCATCACATCTAAATATCTGTAATAATGTAAGAATCAAAATGCACATTGTTAAAATAAGTGTTCATTTTTTCCGCTCTGAAAAGTGTCTTACATGTAAATAGCGCACTACCCGGCATGCGACCACATTGGTCATGTTGCACGCAAACAGTGATGTCACCACTGCTTCGTACCATTGATACCAGCACTGAGGGTGCGAGTACTCACTGCTGTATTCTCCTGAACAACAGGTACTGCTATAAGAGGAGAAGATGTCAAAACCAAGGCAAAGAAATTGCAGTGATGTTTTGTTTGTTTTTTCTAAATTCAAAAATTGAGAGGTGCACTTTTGGTGAATGCCAAAAGTCATATCTGCTGGCACAAGCTATGCTTCGGTGTTGTTTCAACCACTTCTGCACCTCTCAAGTTTTGTAAACCTTGCATGAGTACACACGTTAAAAGAGTTGAAGTTGAAGCCGTTCTTATGGAAGGGAAACAGGGAGGAAAGGCTGAGGTACATCAGACTACACAAGAACTGGAAAATCAGTGGCAACAGGTCTGATGGAGCGATGAATCCAAATTTATGTCAGATTGTCGTCACTATGTACAGAGGAGGTCAGGAGAGAGGTACAGCAGTGACTATAGCCATCTGTAAAACAGGGTGGAGGCTCTGTCATGGTTTGGGCTGCATTTCAGCCAGTGGTGTTGGAGATGTCAAAATTGATGGAATTCTGAACACAGAAAAGTACCATCGGATTTTGATCTACCATGGAATACCATGGAAAGACTCTGATCAGCTTTTGCAGCATGACAATGATCCAAAACACACTGTCCGTGAAGTAAAAGCATACCTGGATAGAAAAACACACAATGGAAGTCATGGATTGGCCCCCCCAGAAACAGCGTGGGATCAAATGCATCCAACATCCAAAGAAGCGCTTTGAATGTCCTTCAAGAAGCCTAGAGAACTATTCCTGAAATCTACTGACAGAATGACAGAAAGCTGCCTCAGAGAGTTCAGGCTGTGCTGAAGAATAAAGGTGGTCACACAAATATTGACTTTCAAGCTTGTTAGAACTGTACAAACTCTGTTTTTGCCTTATATGCTGTATTTGCATGTTTCAGTAAATAAATGTTGTACACTGAATAGATGCTCTTAAACCCAAACAAATGTACACCTTTTTGATTTCAATGTGCAGTTTTGACATACTAATGATTCCACTTCCAGACTTTCTACTTTAAAGTATTCTTCCCAGATAATGCATCAGAGCATTACGTCATTAGTCAGTATAATCTAAAGATCCCTGTGACGTTAAATTGTGAGGGTTTTGCTTTTCTGTGCAACAGCTTGTATGTGGCAGCACGGCCAATTTTGAAGTTTTATAATGGTGCAAGAAGTTGTTATCGCTGAACATATGTTTGTGCAACAGCCAATTAGAAACCAGGGCTTAAGACATCCACATACTGTGACTGCTGGAAACAACTCCAACATACTCCACCGGCAGCAACTACAGAATGCTTTGAAGGTGGGCCTGATCACCACCGCTTTGACTGACTGTGAAATTAGACAGGATGCTGATGTTGGTTAGCAGGCTTAAAACAATATCACCTAGCATTCAGACAGGTGAGTTATATATTCACCTCTGTATAATGGTCATGGATGGGGAATTTAACTGTAGGGACCCAAACTGTTTTTTGTACGAGGCTTCAAACTTTTTTATGTTTGGGCATTTTAATGGACAGTCTGTGGAGATTGCTTTGCTTTTGGAGCCAGCCTCGAGTGGCCAGTCAGGGGAACTACAGCTTTGTTCTCCACTTGTATTTAAAAATGTCCTGATTTGGTCAGTACAACTACAGTGTTTGACAGACAAACTAGAGTATAGATGTTATTTTACTCTTGACATGAAGTACTTGTCCAAATATACTGTATATAATGTTTTTATACATTAAACTCAGCTGTCACAGTTAGTGGTTTCATCAGATTTATCTTAAGGCAGCTTTAACACAAGTAGCAGTCATTATATCCCATTTGAGAACGCACAAAGAAAGCTGACTGCAACAGACCTGTTCTTCAGCACAGAGAGGCCACTGGTGGATCAATATCAGGCCTATCAAACAACTATTTGGGGCATTTGGGTCTAGTTACAAACAAGAACAGTGTTAAATGTTTGAAATGGAAATCTCAATCAACGCTGTCAATCTGTGTTAAAAAGAAGAACCCAGATATGACGTCAGCCTCCCTGAGAGGGAAACAAGATGACGATCCTTAAGCTAACACACGCTCAAGAGAAGAATAGTGCTAATATGATCATGGTCTGTACAAACTTTGGTCTTCATTTAGTCTTTCTGTATTTCGGATGTGATTTTAAATGACTCTAACAAACACAACAAGGTTGTTTAAAACCAGCAGTGATGGTAAAATGAAGCCGTAGCAGTCGGGTCACATCTCCAGATTTGCATGCTAGATGGCATGAGAGAAACTCCCACCACAATCATTCCCTGGAACCACATGATCACTTGCAATTCAGGATCAAGGATTTCAAACAATAGTGCTCAGCATTCATAGATTTAACACAGAATTGAAACCATGTGCTGTGTGGGTTACTGATGGTCAGAGCGGAGAAATGTGCTGACAGCTCAAGATGGCCTTGAGGTGCACATCAGCCCTGAATAACTCCACCAAACTCACAGCTCTGCTTCTTTATCGAAAAACAGTCTTTGTTGCCACTGTTGGCAGTTAGTCAATCGCATGTATTAAAATACCCGCCAATGCTCGCCAGTCATCGATAGCTTTAAGTGTGTGCATATGGAGTCTTAACTTTGTCGTTGTTTTGATCATTTAGAGATTTTAATGGATTTTTTCTTTTTTTTTCCACCTCTGACAGGCGAGGCTGTGGGGTTTCATCCTGACTCAGGACAGACTGCGAACAGCCGGTGGGGTCATTTGAACCTTGTGGTTGCAGAGCAGAGTGCTGAGACACAAAGAGCCAACGTTGCGTTCACAAGCGTCCGACAGTGGGAGAGTCAGGAAGTCTGGCGACTGTAAACCCCACCCGACCCCCACCCCCACCACGACACACCCATCTCTCAGACACACTCGACGACACGCCGAGCGGGCGCTTTTGCATATGCAAGCCTGTGCCGCCATACTTATGAGGACATATGTGCTTTTCACTAATTTTAACCATAGCTGCCACATACCCCAAAATTTACAAATTTACATCTGTCATTGAAGTGTAATCAAAATTCTCACCCCACCACCAAAAAAATGCAGAAACGACAACATAAACTGGCAAAAAGTGAAGCAAGTGTTTCATTTTTAACTACAAAACTATTATTATCACTAGTGTTGGTAAACAGTTGACTTAAATAATGCTTTGTTTTGATTCATCAGCACAAAAGAAACGCACACAAAATATTATTTTCCATTAAATGTGTGATTACGCCACAAATACAGTATATGTTGAATTTATAACCAAGAAAGTAGCAATATTTTAAAGTAATGGAATATGTACAATTTAGCATTGTGAGCTGGTGAACTGCATATAGTTCTGCACCTCTGAACTCTTGAATTAAAGCAAAACTTGAAAATTCTTGCAGGGTCAACATTTAGCTTTCTGTTGATCTACAACTTGGCTGCACACCAGTAACACCAGTTATATTAACCTAGTTTAATGATAACACTTGGTTATAGGTTTGCATTTTTATGGTAAATTGGAGTCATAGATGGAATATCACCATGTTTTATTTTCTTTATGTGATTTTGTTTAAAAATAAAAGTGTATCTCAATCCATATTGTCTAAAATGTACTAATGAAACACTGCATGTTCCATTTAATTTAAAGTTACAAACTTAAATTTAAAACTAAAATTACAAATCCTCTTTTAAAATACACCTTTTTGTCCGTTTAATATTACATCAAAAATATTTATGAAGCAGTTAAAATAGTTTTTGTAAGTTTTTTGTGCAAATATTTGTTTTATTGCATTCTGTATAGTAAAAAAACACTAAACATGGTTTTCTTATGTTATTTCTAATGCATTTATTTTGTTCTAACTTATAAAGTAAGGTGAATTATTACACTTTAAAAATCTCGCCTTTATCTTATCGCCATAAAAGCTTGAGTGCATACTGGCTGCAGTGTACTTGCACAAATCCTCGATTATTCAGACTTTCTGTAAAAGTTGTCTCAGACACATTATTGGATGCTATAAAATGTTGCATCTGAAATGGTTTTAAGTTGTTTTGGTGCCACCTCTAAAAATATTAAGAAATTAAATTATATAACTGCTAGTATAGGAAAGGCAGATAATCAGATATTTTACACAAGCAATTACATCTTTACTCTCGGTTAAATACACAAAGATGAAGCCCTTTAGTTGGCTGCTTTAACTTGACATCAGAGCAACAACTTTGAGATACAGTACAACTCAACATGCACAGCAAACGTAGACAGGAATTTAGCAGAGAGAACAGCAGATTTGCAGACAGACTAAAAGGGTGAATGAACAGGTTAACAGCGACGGGGCCTTGAATGGCTGTGACAGGGAGAAAGCAGCGAGAGGCTCCATCTCTGAAGGGGGAAGTGACCCGGAAACGGTGAGTAAGTGCAGCTTGCTGGGCCCTTTAGGAAAAATCTCTCTACAAGCACTGATGCAAGTCCACCTAAATACACATTTCTCTTATTTCTCTTGCTGTTTATGCAGAGATTCTTTACTCGGCTACACTCGTGTGCAGTGTAGCTGCACGGATAGTGAGGAACAACTACACCTACAAACCTCCAAAAAAATAAAACAAAGCTAAGCAAATTTTCATAAATCTTTCTTGTCTGTTGTAAGAAATAAATAATTAAAAAAGAGCTTCTTGTTTGTTGTTGAAACCTTCTAAACACTGTGGATGCACTTCCATGCACTGCTAACACATCGGCTTCCTAGCTCACCCCAGGCCACCTAAATCGTGGTGTGTTTGTTTTATTTTGGCCCAGATTAACTCGTGTGGTGTGAAAATACGTGTCTTGTTGCAGGAAGCTGCAAACCGATCAGCAACAAGTGCTGCAGGGTGTAACCGTGCAGGAGCCAAGTCTCGATAATCACGTTTTTATTTATTTACTTTTTAATGTATTAATTAACTTAGAAACTTTTTAAAAGTTTTGATGAAATACATGGTTCATAAACCTGAGCGTTGTACATGAAAAATGTTGTTATAAAATTAAGAAACCTTTATAAAACTCATGCTAAATTTAACATAAATGTGGGCAAACTTGCAGTACACACTTAATCCCTGATCCACACCTAACTGAACATAACTGCAGCCTGTGGAAGGAAGGATGGATGGATGGATGGATGGATGGATGGATGGATGGATGGATGGATGGATGGATGGATGGATGGATGGATGGATGAATGGATGGATGAATGGATGAATGGATATTTTATAAGTAAACTTTTTAATATATTATTTTTTTACCACATCTCTATGAAAATAAAACTTGAAACTATAATAACTCAATAATTAATCAAACTTTGTTCATCACAGAAACAACTCCTGGTGCAATAATAACTCTTTTGACTTGTTTATTTAGATTGCTTGCATTTTTTTTCTCATTCAGTGTTTTGATTTCATGCCAAATTTTAGAATAATTTTAAAAAAAAATGAACCCTCCGCATAAGATCAGCCTCCCTTTGAGCATTTTGAATATTCTCTTTTTGTCTCTTCTTTTCGCTTCTGTGGCACAAAAAGAGGTTTAATCGTACCAGGCAGGGACAGTAAAGGTATTAATATATCTGACCTTGTTGTTTGTTTGGAGTCAGTGCACTTCCTGACTTTTCTTTATAAATACACTTTTCTTACTTACTTTCCTGAGCATATCAATCTAAATTAAGACAGATTTTGTCCCATTACTTTCTATTTGAAGGTTAACAGGCTTTTGCAACTTTAAGTTTTATTCTAATTAATAAACCATGAAATTAATGAAAATTATTTATATATTTAGGAATTTATCGTGGCTTCTATGGAGAGGGTTACAGAAAGTTGTCATCCTTTTAAACACTTTTGCTTCCAAGAGACAAAACGTTCATCCTGACAGCTCTACAGTATAGCCAAACCAACTTTATTTATAAAGCACTTTAAGAACAGCAACCACTGACCAAAGTGCTGATAACAGTATAACAGAAGGGACGAATGAGACTGTTCATAAAAAGGGCCAAGCAGAGACTGCGAAGTTTCTGCAGAGTTTGGCAGCAGATAACTGGTGATGATAATTCAGCTTCTTGTGGGCTCTGCTTTTATTTTTAGGGATGGCAAAGCTCGCTGAACTAGTATGTGATGTGATGGTATTAAACGGCACTAACCAACTAATTAAATGAATAAGTAAGAAATACAGAGGATTGTTTTTGAGGTGCATTAATCAACTCAGACTGTGTCATCATAAGTTGCGTTCATTGCTTAATTTACCTCGTTCACCGTAAAGCAAACAATGAACGCTTGATTTCTCTGCTTTCTGTAAAAAAGTTATTGCACTTTATAGCAGATTTCAACATTCAGCACTTTATCACTGCAGGGAGAAAATGAACTCTAAATACGATCTAACGCAGAATAAATTAGGCGAAATTACCTTTTACTTACAAAGTGGAAGGAAATGCAGGAAAAGCTGATAAATAAATAAATAAAAATGCAATGTAGTAGTTTTTTGATTTTATCTTTTTTTTCTCTTCCTGATATAATTCAACACACCTTTAAAACTGCAAACAGTACACGTTTTATTGCAAAATATGATCGTCATGGTATAACCGTCTTCACAGTTTAAGTCTTATGAAAGTGAAAACACACGGTAAAAGTTAAAAAAACAAAAAAAAAACAATAATAAGGCCATATAAATACAAATGAAGTGTTGCTCCACAGGAAAAAACAATGAACACACACGGAGAGAAAGTATTATTGCGGGTAATAAGGCTGATGCAGCATAACTCCTATAAGGACATTATCGTATGGTACATTCTGTCAGATGACGTTACTGCGCAAAGTAAAACTGCTCCGAGGATTTTAATGCATGCACATTTCAAGATGATAAACTTTCTTTGCGAAATGCAATAATAATAATAATAATAATAATAATAATAATAATAATAATAATAATAATAATAATAATAATAATAATAATAATAAACCAAAAAGTGGCGCATGCACGTACTGAATTAGTTGATATGTTCAGAGAACTAATCAAAAAATTAAACATAGAAAGGATCAGACATATCATGCAAAATGTTGGGTGGCTAAGTCATAGCGTCCACGCACCCAAGAGAACTCATCAGTCTGCATCAAAGAGGCCAAAGTATTTGCCAGTGTTAGAGAAGTAAATGTAAGGCGCGGCGTTTGCCGTCGGGTACACAACAGGGAAAGGCATGGGTAATAAACATCCGCCCAGCAGGCTGCTGTCTTTATAAAAAGTTGGTAATTGCACGTTTTTTCCTGCCTCTGTGAAGTGGTCGGCGGCCAGCGGCCCCTCCATGTCCGTGGACAGTTGTCTCTTCAGCTTGTTGCGGCGGTTCTGAAACCAGATTTTCACCTGGGTCTCAGTGAGCTGCAGAGAGCTCGCGAGGCACGCTCTCTCCGAGCTGCTCAGATACCGTTTCATGTCAAAAGTCGCCTCCAGCTGAAATATCTGTCGCTTGGAGAAGATGGTGCGTGTTTTCTTCTTGACCATGGCTTTGGTGTCCGCAGTGGTCTGTTGTTGCTGTTGTTGTTGTTGTTGCTGCTCAGGCGCGTCCTCGGCGCTGCGCTCAGTTTGCGCCCCGGGACAGGATCCAGCGGTGAGCGGCGGCGTGTTTTCCCCACGATGAACTCTGGGCTTCACTGTGAACGGAGTGACAAAATGTTCTTTGGTGCAGCGGTAATGGCAAATGCAAAAACACCTGCGAACAAGCTGAGTAACATTTAGTACCGCCTAATTAAAACAAACAAACACCGAGGTCCAATACGCGCCTCTGAATTTTCGTACAAATAATTTTACATAGTGTGCTTTTTGGTTTATTTGGATCTTTAGCATTGTAGTTCTAGACAAATTCATTAGCCTAAAAATTCCCCTTTCCCTATATGAAATGTAATAATGCGGTACTTTGGTATATCTAGAGTTACCTGCCCCCTCTGAGCCGCTGACACGCGTCCTTCGGACGTCCCATACATCCTCACATCGCGCTTCCAAAACATTCTTACATCCACTGTCCTTCTGTCCCTTTGAACCGTCCAAATCTCCACTTTCGTGCGGCCTCAGGTTGAGGATGTTGTCAATTGTGAAAGTCAAACAAGTGCTCCGACTGGGGGCATCCTCTTTGCTCATATTCCCCGGCATTTCATTTGCTCCTCCGAGATTCCCGAAACACCGACGTCTCCGGACGCTCCGAGCACCATTGCTCCTCGGCTGCCACTAGAGCACAGAGGAGCCGGTGCGCAGTAGATCAACGACCCGGAAGACTGCGGTTTAGCAGCTTTTGATTGGTGAGGTTGAGGGGGCAGATGAGGGCGGGATGCAGATTTACGTCTGGCTGCCATGTTGGAGGATTGAGCGCTTTCTTTCTAACCAGATTCATGAGGACTTTCTCAGAAAGTGTGCGCTAACTTTGAGTTTGGAAACCTTGGAGCTGTTTTGATTTTTTTTTAGTTGCTAAATGCTTTGTTATGCAGATCTTTTTAGGAACATTCACAATCCAGTTTGACAGCATTTTAACTACTGGGAGCATGAGAATTATGTAACCTGACAATGGGTTAAGAGGGCACATGATAACCCTCCTCTATAGTGAAGTGTTTAACACAGTAGGCTGTTATAATCTAGCCTTCAAGTTTGTGCATATGTCAACCGAATCTGCTAGTTTTTTCCCCAAAATGGTATTCACACCATTAAACCCATAAACAACCTAAACTCCTTCACACACGAGGATGCCACATAAACAGCAGATGAACAAAACCAGGAAAGAAACCACAAAACAATTTGTGCATAAAATTTTATTCACATGTGAACATAGAAGTGTACAAAACTCTAATAAAATTGTCTTAAATTAAAAAAAAAAGTGTCTGTCATTTGATGTTGCTAATAACCTACCCCAGTTCACAGCTATCAAAAGTCACAAAGTCACAAAAACCAAACCGGCTGTTTCATGAAGGAGCTACATTTTAGTAAGATTTAGAGCTTGTGACATTTTTATTGGAAAAGTTCCGAAAGAATTTGAAAACTTAAAAACCACGCGAGGAAAAATTAGCAGTGGAAAGAAAAGAGAGCACATGCAAACAGTTTAAAAGCAAAAAGTGTAGAAAAACTTTTTTTTATTTAACTTTTGGCCCTGATTTTATCCTTTAAATATTTTTCAGTGTGTAACCTTACTGTATTTTCATTTCCATATTTTTCTTACACATTTTCGATTTAATGATTTCACACAAAGATTTTTTTTCTTTGTTTTAATTTCTCCATATTGCTTTACAAGCTGTAAACATATTGACCTTTATTTGATTCCACGAATGCGGATTATCGACATTTTGAGTGAAGGAAATCATCACAAAATAGAGCTTTACTCTGAAACTAGTTGACCCTGTGTGAAAGCACTGAGGACAGGATGGTGGGCAGCTTGAATGGTCCAGTGGCCCATATCTAACGCTGAAGCTTAAAAATGACCTTTGCTTAAAATAAATCCATAGTTTCTGCTAATGATGAGAAACTGTATTGTGTAAAGGAGTGCAAAGTAGCCACGGCCACCTTGATCTAAATTTGCCTGCATTTATCTAAATTACTTTCAGAAAAAATCCAAAAGAAACATTTCAACACAGGATGAGCATCCCCAGTGCACTGCAAGGATTGATTTTTTTCCTAACATGAACATTTTGCAGCATCATTGTTTGAATAATGTGAGTCACAGGTGTACCGGGTCTCTTCCACTCTTAAAGTCACACCAGTCCAGTCATCTGTGGCGTTATGAATGACACCGGGTGGGTGAAGTGGCCATTCAGCGGATAGTTAATAGAGTTAGAGAAGCCAACTACTGGAGGTGACACGTGGGGCAGGTTTGTCAATGTCAGCGGCGTAGTGATGTTCTCGCGATACAGCACGGGAACTCTAACCACCCTCTGGGCAGCATACGGTGAGGCGGCGCTGCTGGCTTCCATGTCTGCCGTGATCTGCCGCTTCCACTTGTTCCTGCGGTTTTGGAACCAGATCTTCACCTGCGTCTCAGTGAGCTGCAGCGACGCAGCCAGCCCGGCTCGCTCTGAGCTGCTCAGGTAGCGCTTGAGGTCGAAGGTGGACTCCAGCTGGAACACCTGACTGCGGCTGAATACAGTGCGGGTCTTCTTCTTGCGCACCACTTTGAGGTCACCTGAGACCAAGAGGAAGCAGAGTTTTCAGTAAAAGGTTCTTAACACACATCCTAACAGTGAAAATTTGATTTGTTTTTGGTTTTTTTTGGGGTGATGTTTCTAGTGCTGCATTTATAGGGCATTCAGCTGTTAATGAATCATATTTATCTTAAGGAGTCTCGAGGTGAATGACTGCAAAAAAAAAGTTGCCCACCTCTGCTGTAACAGCAGGGATAGCAGTGTATGGCCCCCGGGCCCAAGAACTGCGAACTACACCCCTGCTCCTTTGAAAACTTAGAATAAACTGACTCTGCTGTTGCCAATACTCCTCATCAGAAAGAAACTGCACCTAACCAAGCAGTTCTGCAAATGCTGCTTTTTTAAAGAGGAAAAAAAAAGTTCTGCATGAGTGTGTACTAGAAAGGCTCGTGCAACAAATCAGAGCACAAGACAGATTTATTATTTTTTTAAATGTACTTTGAGCTCACCTGTGTCACAGCTGTCTCCTAGAGACACGCAAGACGAGCGTGTGTCTTCCTCTTCCCTCTCATCTGTCAAACCGTCGCCCGCCTTCTCGGCCGGTTTATCGTTCTCCTCCGCCTGTCCCGTCAAAGTTGGGGAATCCCGTTCTCTGGTTAGCACAGGGTCTGTGTGTTCATGCGAGTAACTGGTCTTGTAAAGAGGACCTGCGAAGGAGATCGCGAATAGAAAAAAAAAAAAAGATTTCAAAATCATCCCACACACTGTCAGATTTTTGCACAGCGGGGGAATTACGCACATTCACGCTCTCTGTCCTTTCCAAGATTATAAATACGCATGAGCTCTTCGCTGCTGGTCTATTTAAGGATCAAGAGGGAGATTGTTGTGAGATTGTTGTGTGGATGCCAAATGCTGTTGGCTTCTATGAGGCTGATAATCAGAGAGTTAGGATGTTATACGCACGGAGGTAGGGACAGTAAACGTTTTACGGACCATGTGTCATGTCCACTTTTGGCCATTTGAGACGCCAAAACGAGACGCGTAAATTATAAACGTTAGAGATGGGGTTTAATGTGATGTTATCGTTTATTAATAATAAAATAAGGTCTGGATTCATCCCAAGCCGAATCGAAAACGATAATTTATTATTTTTAGTAACCTTTGGCTGGGAGCAAAGGAACAAAAATGACTGTCAGAAGCAAACTCACTTCTCGAGCTGCCATTCGCTCTGTTTGGAAATGTTCCGCTCCAATCCGACCCGTCATTGTCGCTCAGACGTCTCGTTTCCAAACCCGGACACATCACCGGGTCGTGACCGGTAACTTTGAAGCTCGGACTCTCCGCTCGCTCCCCGGCTGCAGAACGTCTTCCTGTAGTTCCCAGCAAATTCTCAATGTAAAAAGACGAACCTCTCGATGGAGGACCGAATTTCACTCTCGGCGATTTATCGTCCAGCATGCTGACTTTTTGAGTCCTTCCTCCGGCCCGTTGCAAACCCTTTCTACAATTCCCAGACGTGGATTTTATAAAGTCATTCCCGGGAAGGCGTCTTATCTCGAGCCAGGAGTGTCTTCTGCGCGTAGACCATCCCGACGCAGTCCACGCGAGGACAGCCCGCTGCAGTTGTGAGGCATCCACAAAGACAATTCGTTTCGGGTTTGAGTTGAGGGGCAGAAGGCGAAGAGGAATTACTCCAGGAAATACCCGGACACGCTCTCGTTGCTTAGAGGCTCTCGTGTAGGCGGTGTGATAGTCTGCCTTGAGGGACCGCAGAGATGCTGTATTTAGGTCAATTAGGGAGCAAACCGAGGCAGAGATACGGTGTTGTCCTCAGGGCTGGAGATGGAGAAAGCTTCATGAAGAATGGCACAGTGCACAGTACCGCCTATTGGTTACTTTTGTCTATGCACACTTTATAGTCACTATTCACAAAAGAACTCTTGTTACTCTCCAGTTTCACTTTATTGCCCATAACGACAAGCAAATGTTTCCCACAAAAATTCAATTTCTATATTTTCTTTTATTGGTTACTCACATCCAGTTACTTTGCTTCAGAGAAAAGCAAGGATAATAAACATAAACAAACCGTAGTAAAACATTTCCCCCTCCTCTTCTTCTTAAAATAGCAAAAGACCCGACAGTAATATATTTTAAAGGAGGGGCATTTAAAAACGAATGAGACTGTTTTTTTTCATATTATTAATCATGTTGAAATGCAAATACATAACTTGCTGCTGATGTGGCCTCCATACCAGTTAAACAACGTGGAGAAAACTCTTTGCGTGCTGCGCGTAATGAACCTTACACTCCTGCCACCCTGTGACAATAGAGGAGTCAACGGGAAAGTTTAGTTTCAGTTCCCAGTGGGTGAAATGTTTTGTCCCCTTTTTAAACTAATAAAGTATGAGTGCTCAGACACTAAAATATTATTGTCTATTTATTTTTTACACACACCGGACAGTTTTACTCTCATTTGCTCATTTAAAACTCTGGATACAAAAATATCTTCCATTTAAAAAACAAACAAAAAACAAACAACTTAACTTACTTGACACAAGAAAGAGCACAAAAAGTCTTTTTTTGTGTGTGTTCTAACATCAGCAGTGATATTTTAGTTATAGCCTGATGAACTATACCTGACAAGTTAACAAGTTGTGCTATCACAAAGTTTTACAGATCCAGCTTTTATCCTCAATTTAGGATTAAGGGAAACATCCCAACTTCAACAGATGGGATGTGAAATCAGCACTTCAGTGTCAAACTCTGAAGTAAAGTAACAAAAACCTACTTTTGAGCAGGGAGACCTTTGAAGATCGATCACAGACTTTCTTCTTTAAAACAATGCAATTTCATTAGAGGTATAACTTGCATGTTTATTTGTTTCTAATCACCTATTTTCCATTTACCCATAAAGCGATCACGGGAAATCTCTTTTGGAAATGGAAACAAGCTTTTCCTCCTCTAGCAGGTCTAAGTCATCGTAGGTGACCAGCTTAACCCCACCTTAACCTTATATTTTGGAAAAAGGCAAAACAGACTCTATTTTGGGGGAGAAAATAATTATTCTTATTTCTCTGCTAGAATTTGTTCCCTGATTTCTAAGACTTGGGAGAACATTTTAATAAAAAAAAGAAAAATGACATATTCTGATTGCCTTGGGTCAGAGTTTGGGTCATTACTGATGATGACTTAGACCAGCGGGCAATTTTCTCAAGACTGTTTGGAGGGCTGCACCAAAAAGTTTATAAAGAGATCAAATTAATATTGAGTAGAACTCCCCTCCAAAACAGTCCCAGTTTCTCCTGTGGCCCCTTGGGAAAATTTAATTGCTCACCCCTGCCTCAGAGGGTTAAAGGTCAGAGGAGTGAGCAGCTTTATGGCAAGCTCAGTAACAGGGAAGCTTCACACAGGGCAAAAATAATTTCTCACATTCAAACTAATTGATAGGATGAGGCAGAGGTATTTCACCATGGTTGCGAAATGTTTCCAAATCCATGAACATTTGATAATCCAAGGAGAAATAATATATCGTATATTGAGAGAGCCCCTGCTTCACCTTGGATGCCCATAGATGGGCCGACAGTGTGTTGTAGCTTAAAATGAGTTAATTATTGCTGAAAGTGGAAAATATTTAGTCAGCTACGAAGCTGTGAACAGTGGAGGGAAACACGGCCGTGTTTGGAGTTGTAATAGGATTTCAACACTGTGAAAAGCTTACTTTCATCTGTAAGTAGCCTTGAACTAATGCTCAGAACATTCCAGGCTGCAGGTTTTCTTTTCAGGCTGCGTGTTGATCAACTTTGCCATATCGACCCTTTTCTCTGCATAGTTTTGCATTTGAAGGCAGCGCACCAGAGCACAGCCGGGATTCAGAAACAGAAAGAGAGAATGTGAACACACAAATGAAAATAAATCCTCACAGCTCTGGCCGGCCTTTAGTGAAGAGACGCTGAGAACAACAAACAGCTCTCACAGAAAAGTGTCCACAGACATTTTTAAATGTCAAACATTTGCCACGTAACCTTTAATTTAGTGTGTAATTTTCAGCATTTAAAACACTCACTGGTTCTTACGGATACAAATGAAGTATTTTTCATGTAATAAGTAATACAGAGGAAAGGACAAACAGTGCTTCCTCTTCTCTCACTGTATTACGCAGTTGGAATTAGGGGTGCTGGCTGTATTATAGAGTATCCTCCCCTCCCCTATTATTATTATTATTATTATTATTATTATTATTATTATTATTATTATTATTATTATTATTATTATTATTATTAT